>CM074805.1:1574958-1614510 GCA_037447605.1 Zygnema circumcarinatum
ACATGTACGACCACACTACATGAATGCTACAGATCCACGACAAGATCGACTATACCAG
Organism: Zygnema circumcarinatum; assembly: GCA_037447605.1. NCBI lineage: Eukaryota > Viridiplantae > Streptophyta > Zygnematophyceae > Zygnematales > Zygnemataceae > Zygnema > Zygnema circumcarinatum. Next base: position 1,575,017 of record CM074805.1, read on the forward strand.
CAGTTCTTGAAGACACGGAATCAGCAGTTGTATGATCCCTACGCTACATCTTCTAGGAACAAGCCGTCTTTCTCCGGCATCCCTACTCAGGACGTCCGGGCAGCCCCTGTGGTGCAGCCTCTGGCTATAGCCAGCACGACCAAGCCCCTTCCCCCTTCTCCATACCCTCATGATCCTGCGCATCCCATTGAGCCTTTGGTGAATCCTCACATACCCGATGTTCCTCGTCCAGGATATCGGGGTCCTTATTCCGATCGCACACCCGAAGAGAGAGAAGCTGCCAGAGCCGATTTGCGCCGTCGGATGACAAAGGCAGGGGTTCCAGAGGGCGTTTGTCTTGCCTGCGGCCTGAATCATAATCCGCGGCTGCGTTGTGGACCATGGACCTGCACCTTCTGCCAGATCACGGGACATGATGCCTGTGTATGCATGCGGAGACTCTCAAGTGAGAAGGCCCGAAAGGGGAAAGAGGCAGCTGCAGGGAGCTCACCTGCAGAGATCACCTTCATGGACATGCTCCCGGCTAATCACACACCACCGAGAACTCCGGCTCCCTTTCGCTCGCCTCCACCTCCTTCACCTGCTTATACCATCCTGCAACGTCCGCCTATCCATCTGCACCCCATGGAGTCCCCTTCCTTGACAAACGCATTGGGGGCCGAGCCCGATCTGGCTGCCCGCGCCCGCACTGCACAGATTGCCGCGGCATTACAGCCGGCTTGGTCTGAATCACCCATCAATTCTGAAGAAGGTGCTCAAGCCCGGATCGCCGAGATTGCAACTGCCTTGCGCAGGCTCCCTGTCAACCAAAGCGATCCTCATGCTCATCCCCTGCCATTCCTCCCTGCCAATGTCAACGGCGCCAGCTCCTCTGGCACGGCTCCACCGGTCGCCACCCCTGTCCGGAGAACTTCAGTCCTCCCTCCTTCCACGGGTCATCCCTTGGGATCCATGCCTGAGGAGGAAACAGACGATCTCAATGAGGAGGAGCCGACAGCGGCACAGCCAGAGCCGACAGCACCAGCGACAGAAGAAATGCACGTCAACCCTCCCCATCGCCCTCGGGCAGCCCGTTTCTACCCCCAAGCAGCCGATCGTCGCCCACCTCCCCCATTGCATGGCCTATCCCCTCGACAGAACGCATGGTCATCAGCTCATGGGAGACAAGGCTAAGATCGGCATTACCTTGTCACAGTTGATGCAGCTGGTACCAGGTGCTGCAGCCGTAGTTCGTAAGCTGGCCGACAGTGCAGAGGCCACCCTGCGGCCTCCCACGGTTCCCATGGCACCTCCTCCGGACATCCCCTCGCCGGCAGATATCCACCACATGGCCACGGCGCCTCTTCCAGACCCAGTTCGCTCTCCCCGCCATCCTCCTCGCCAGATTCATGTCCTCCCTCTGATCCCAACACCCAACGTGCGAATCATTGTCAATGTATGGCTAAACGGTCATCCCAGCAAGGCCATGATCGACACAGGAGCTATGCGCACAGTTCTGTCCAAGCCAGTGATGAAGGCTGCAGGGGTTAAGTTGGACAAGACGCTCGAGCCCATTCCCCGATATGTGGGGGTTGAGGGGAGTCTACATGAAGGATTGGGCAGTGCCCAAGTGATCATCAGCCTTGGCGAGATGGGAGCCACGGTGAATGCGGTCATCACTGCCGCTGAGCATTATTCTATCCTGCTTGGCTCAGATTGGCTCATTGCAATGGGAGCACAAATCGACTTTTCTACGTGTCAGCTGCACTTATCTGCTGGCGGGACAGATTGCTCCTTCCCCATCATCCTCGAGTCCCTTGCCACCTCCGCCTTCCCTAACGCCACGCCACGGCCAGGTCTCCCTACGACAGATCACCATGTACCCATCCGTTCGGTAACCCCATTCTTCCTATGGATCGGGCTACTCCTGATACCGAGGATCTAGGATTCCCCTCCCCGCTTCCTCCTCGGTCCAGCCCTCTCAGGTACGACGAAGAACTTTTGCCGCCGATAGTCAAGACTCCAGCTTCCCCAATGCAGACCATCGCTGATGAAGAGTGGTCGGAAATAGAGGGTCAGATGCGATTGGGGCCAGCAGTACTCTCAGACCCGATCAAGCATTCTCAACTACGCCAAGTGCTGCGCCGAAATCACCTAGTTTTTGCACGACATTCACTCGACATCGGTAAGACCCACCTGATTGAGCATCACATCGATACGGGAGATTCCCCCCCAGTGATGACCATGACCCCCTACCGCTTTTCAGCCGCTCAGCAGGCCGATGTCGAAAGACAGATCGATGAGAATGTGGCTGCCGGATTGATGGAACCTGGAGAAGGACCTTGGGCCAGCCCGGCCGTTCTGCCCCCAAAGCCGGATGGCACACTCCGCTTCTGTGGAGACTATCGGAAACTGAATGCAGTGACGAAGTGGGATCCCTATACGTTGCCGGATGTGGACCTTATACTCCACGGCGTCTCCCCTGAGGACCGGTGGTTCTCGGCACTGGACATGCAGAAGTCCTTCTGGCAGATCCCTCTGCGACAGGCCGATCGCTGCAAGACAGGGCTTCGCACAGCCACGCGCTTCGTGCAGTGGACAGTGCTTCCCTTTGGGCTCAAGAATTCCAGCCAGACTCACCAGGGTGATTGATTCCGGTGCTTCAAGACACATGTGCGTGGACGACTCACTCTTTGTAGAAAAGGAGACTTTGGAGGGAACCCGCTCGGTCTACTTTGCAATTGGAGAAGGAGTCTCGGTGACGCAAGGCGGAACAGTCAAGTTGGAGGTGCTCGGGGAGGGAAGCACGCAGAGGGTTGTCCATGTTGGTAACGTACTGCATACTCCCGGAGTGTTAGTCAGCTGTGTGAGAAGGACTATGGAGTATGGTTTGAGAAGGGTAGTTGTGAGGTCATTCACAAGGAGACAGGGCAAGTCTTGTGCAAGGGAATCCAGCAAGGTGGGCTTTACTTTCTAGAGTGGAAGGAGGCTCAAGGGCTGAGCTATCCCGCCAAGGACCCTGTGGAGGAACCCATTCACCATAAGATAGATCCAGACCAGCTTGGAGGAGGAAAGGGGATGCTAGAGCAAGCATTGAGGCTCAGGGGAGCAGGGGATTATTTCGCCAACGACATTTCAGATAGCCAGGCTAAGGGGGTTGAAAGACCCATCACCGAAAGGGTGGACATTAGTGGTGGTGAGAATGTGTGCGAATTCCAGGATCACTCAGAGTTAGTGAGCTCCAAGGAGGCCGGAAACACGGGCTTGTTGCATCCAAACAAGGATGGAGTTGAAGTGGAGGGGTCCTTTCAACCCAGGGTAGTTGAGCAGCCTGAGGACAAGGTTGCGGCTACAAAAGAATACCCGGTTGTTGGACCTATGAGGAGTTCAGCGGAAGCGCCCAGGATCGAGTGTGAAAGGCGACCAAGAGGAGATCAAGAGGGGGAAGATTCTCTCCTAGGCCTTTGGATCAAGAGGGGGCAGCTTGTTCAACCAAGGGAGCATACACGTAGTTGTGGGACACTAGGGGATTGTAGTGGTCTCATGGAACTAGGGCCCATGGGGAACTAAGTACCAAGAGGGGGATTGTTAGTGTAAAGTAGTTAAGGACTTGTTGTACACTAAGTTGTTGGTACTAAGTTCTAAGGAGGGGTGTGCTCATCATGTCTACATTGTACGGCGAACCGTCTAAGTGACCGTACAAGTCTTTAAGGGGTGTGCAAATAGCGCGCAGAGTCTGATTTGGCAAGGCAAGGCATCAGAATGTCGGTGGAGCCAATCAGTGGTACGATTTGTAAGGCCAGGACCTCGAATGTACGGACATTGGTCGGTGGCGCGGCGCGGCGTGGCGGAGTCAGATGTGACGTGGCGCGACGCGACAAATCGAGAAGTGACGAGGCGCGAATCAGCGCGCGGAGCAGAACTGACGAGGTACGGAGTCAGCAATGTCTCATTTGGAGGACAGTGGCGAATCGGAAGGCGCCACGTGTCGGGTTAAAGGGAAGGCCTGTACGGCCTAGGTCGGTGGCGCTCGTAGGCTTACGGGGTCCCACATGACGCCAAGTAATGAGGAGTCAGATCCTACGGTGGAGGACGCGGATGGAGATAAGGCTGAGGCGGATCTGACGGCATTGATGTGCTGGATCCGTGCAAGCTGAGGAGGATCCGACGGCGCGAGATTAGGATCGGGATAAGGGTCTTGCAAGGCGTTGCATGTGCGGCCATGACGTGACAATGTCACTAATGGCGCCATATTGTATTTAAGGCTTAGATTGTTTGGTAGAAGTTAACCTTCTCGTGACTCACATTAGGGGAGTGAGGCTATCTTGCTTCGGTTCAAGAAGATAGTGAGAAGAGTTCAGCTTGTAGTGGGGTGGTTTATTCACGTAGCTTGAGTGGAGGTGCTTGAAGCTTGGCTCTAGTGTTGTCAAGTTGTATTTCATCTTTATCTTAAGGAGTTTTAGGCTGGTGGCTTTCTCCTTACATTTTCATATTTCCGCCGAGTTGTTCTCTTGCATTTAGTGTGCTTTGTGTGATTGAGCAATTCATTGAAGATGTCGAGTTCTACCCAGGGTAGAGGAGAAGTGGCAGCCCCACCAAGGGAGGGCGCTGCAACAACAACCAGCGCCTGGCCAACCAGGTATTCGGCCCCTGTCGTGCCTTCTGCGAACCTTACGTGGATGATGCTTCCCTCCACAGCAAGGATTGGTCCTCCCACCTGCAACACATTGACCAAGTACTTCAACAGCTCATCAGTGCGCGTTTGAAGATTGCACCCAAGAAGTGCAAATGGGGCCATCAGGAGATCACTCATCTCGGGCACCGCCTCGGCATCAATGGCCTGAAACCATCACTCGACAAGATTGAAGCGATTGACCTTATGCCGATTCCACAGAACCTCACTCAGCTCAAGTCTTTCTTGGGACTCACCTCATTCTATCGCCGGTTCATCAAGGGCTATTCCCTTATCGCGCGTCCCCTACATGCCTTGGAGAAGCACGGAGTCCACTACGAATGGAGCCGAGCGCAGGATTTGGCCTTCCAGGCGCTCAAGAGTGCCCTCCTTCAGGCTCCTTGTCTGCATCAATTCGACCCCACCCTGCCCACCATCATTGACGCTGACTGGAGTCAGACGGGCTTTGGGGCAGTGGCCAGTCAAGCCTTCTCGGATGTGGAACACCCGGTCAGTTATGCTAGCAGGGTTTGTTCGGAAACCGAGACCAAGTACAGCCCTACTGAGGGTGAGGCAGCGGCCATTCTCTGGGCACTGGAGAAGTTCAAGCTCTTTACGGCCTACCAGCCCATTATCATTAGGACTGACCACATGCCACTCACTTGGCTGCACATCATGGCTACCCTACGACCTAAGTTTGCACGATGGGTGATGAAGTTGGAGGAGTATAATGTAATCAAGGTCACTCACCGTCCCGGCCGTAGTCACGGCAGTGCTAACGGCCTCAGTCGCAATCCGTCGGCTCCCCTCCTCTGTCACGATCCGGCCGTTCCTGAACCCATCCCTCCACCCACCCTCTTGAACCCTGAGCATCTTCCCATTGAGATTTTTATTGCCGATCAAGACCTGCATGATGTCATATTCGCGGATGGGCTGATCGATATTCCGGCCACGGCCACCACCCTCCATCGCTGGCAGGACCCTGACTTCACCCACGGCCACCCCCATGCGGATCCGTGGGAACTCCTCATGGATGACGATGGCGAAGCTCCCTTCCTTCCTCCCCATTTCCCCAGCGCCAATGACGTCCATTCTGACTCCTCTCTTCTGCGCTGCGTCATGACTCGCACACTGCCCCCTTTTATCACGGATACCGAGAGGGCTCGGCTGCTCCGCTGCGCTCGGAACTTCTCTGTCGATGATGAAGGACAGATTCTCTACCTCCCCTCCGGCCTTCCTGTTCCTTTCCCCAACGAGCGCATGGAAATTCTGGACGTCGCACACGATTCCCAGCCCGGCGGATTCCACCTTGGCCAGAAGAAGATGGTCGCCCTGCTGCAGGAGCGCTACTATTGGCCCGGCCTCCATGGCGCGGTGAGCCGCTACATCGAAACCTGCACCCGCTGCCAACGCGGCAAGCGCTCTGCTCCCCCCGACCGCCAACCCCTCGAGATGGGTGAGATCCCGATACGCGGCGTCGCAGAAGATTGGAACATCGACACCTTTTCTATCCCCCAGCTCGGCACCCCCTCTGGCTACATTCGGGTCTTCCTAGCCGTGGACAGATACACCAAGTGGGTGGAAGTTCACGCGACAGAATCTAAGCATTCAGTCCACTCTGCCCGCCTCCTGACGGCCATCATTCACCGTCACTCTCTCCCCTACTCTGTCCACTCTGACAATGGCACCGGATCCAAGGGAGCCTTTCAGCTGGTGCAGGGACTCCACATCATCAGCCAGCACCTGTAGCCCCCCCCTGCCAGCTTGGCAGGAACTGGGCTGCAGGAGCGTGCCATGCGCCGTCGCGGCAATGCGTGCATCGCAGCTGCGCGAAGTGCGAGGCGTGGGCGAGCATCTCTCCTGGTCGTCTTCACGTGCAACACCTCTGCCTCACTATTCCAGCCTCGATTTCCTCCCTGCAAGCTCCTCTATGGCCGTAAGCCCCGCATTCCCCTTGACCTCCTCTCTGCTGAGCCCCTCTTCTACGATGACGCGCCTCCCCCGGATCGGGTCGCCCAGCTTCAGCTCCTGGCCCTCCGCTTCCAAACCCTAGATTCCATGGCCTCCCACCACCTCGAACGCGCGCACAGGCGACAACTCACCGACTTTGGGAGGCGCCGACGCGCTGCTCTCCCGCCCAATCAGGTCGCGCCCCGTCAGCTCATTTGGCTCAGGAATCTCGCCAAACCGACTCAACGGGCTTTTCCGTGGTTGGGCCCCTTCATTTGTGTCGGTCCGTCGGAGATCCCAGGATGGACCATCATTTCGGAAGGCCCTGACTCTAGTGGAAACGCCCGGCGCTGGCGTTCACACTGGATCGACATTCGTGCCGCCACGTCAGCGGTTCCTCCCCCCCGCGATGGCTGACCGTTTGCGACCGACATCACGGTCTCCTCGTACCCCCCCCCGGCCATGACGACTCCTCATTGGTCTATTTCTAATTCCCGCCACTTTTTTGCCCACTTCGCCACCATTTTCCAGTCTGTCGTAACTTTCGATTTTGAATTTGTCTTACTCCCTCCTCCACCTCCGGTCCTGCCGATACTCCCCATTGCCGAATGTACGCGGAAGCTTCTCCACACGGCCACCGACTCGCCTAACGCGGCCCCCGTCCACGTCATCATTGTCTCCTCCCCTGCCCTTTGTCTCTTCTTCATTGCGCCCGCAGGGGCGTGCGCTTGTTTTCCCCCCCGCGGCATGTGCTACAGATGTAGCGTAACGGAGCTGCATTCGACGGATCCGCGCCCGTTCAGTTGTACTTGACATATTCATATTCAGTGTCACGGACCGGCATAATCCAGGAGTTGCCGACGGAAAATGCGAGAAGGCGGCGCCATGTGTTGGCGGCCCGCGAGCGACACACCATCGGCTAGAAGCGCACTGGAGCGCCGCCAAATACCGCCGATTGTCATCAGTTGACCAATCGAAGGCTCCACTGTGATCCCGGTCAGGCCACTCATTGGGCGTTGTGTCGGGGAGATTTATCCTGCTAGAGACTCAAGATCTATTGTCAGCGCTAAGTAGATGGGATGTCAGTGATGCTAGTTTGTCTTTTAGTGCTGGGCTTAGTATTTGTATTTGCTGTGTGGTTTGTTGTCTTGTTCTCCTTTTTCTTCCTCTTCAGTGACAGCAACAGATGCTAAGTGTGAGAGAGAGAGAGAGTTCCATGGCATAGAGAGAGAGAGAGAGAAAGAGTCTTCTTGCTGATAGCATTTAGACATCCCATTCAGCCCAGCCAGACAAAGATTCAAGTGAGAAGACGCTTTCATTGTAATGACAATCCCCAGCCAACCGCTGGCTGGGGTGAGTTTCCAAAATACCACCTTTATCTAAGTTGAGTACTGTTTTCCCTTTGCTGTCACTATGCCAAGCTACCATCTTGTGCTATCCTGTCTTACATTCCTCCTAATGACCGATGATAACTAGAAGCCTAGCTAAGAGAATAGCCGAGGAGAAGACAGGAGAAGAGAGGCCCCAAGGAAGGGCCCTTTGCGCATCGAGTCCAGCCGCCGGTGGGAACATCTTCAGGATCCCTACGTCTTCCGCTGCGCGTACCTCTGAATCCCCCGGATCCTGGCTCTATGCTGCAGGCAGATCCACAGCACCAACCCAACCCTTCATCAGTTTCAGCACGGACGCGCGAGTGGCCGTACAGCACCTGCAACTAGCTCAGCAATCTCCTTTTAACCCCACTTATCTTGTGCTACATCGGGCTCGCCGCCGAGAGGCGGGACATGTACGGTCGTACGACCGTACGACCGTACATGTTGTAAAGGCGTTGTAAAGTAATATATATCAGCCGTTATCTAGTCGTCACAGTTGTATAATATAATATATATTATATAGTCGTAATTAATCCATCCCTAACTGCAACACGACCGTGTTCAGCCACGCCGTACGGGCGACCAGGATTCGTCAAATACGGGATTTTTTTTTGAGAAAATCCCGTAAATACTGAATACAAACTCAAAAAGTCCTGAAAAGAAAGCCGTCCTTCAATAATTTAATATGGAGGACAAAAAAAAAACTACATGAGGCGTGCCCGACGTTCGGATGGCGAAACGAAACGAAACAGTGTCTGCCTGCCTGCCTGCCTGCCCGCCCGCCCGTTGGCCTGCCAGCTTGAATCTCTGGCTGCAGGTTTCAAGCCTGTAAGGCTGGCAATGAAGGAGGAGTACAAGAAGTTGCTGAAGTTCCAAGCAGGCCACGAAGACAAGTTTGGTCTCAAGGGCAGTCACTGCCCGTGACTCGCAAACAGGCCTTGTGGCTGCTTGTGTGCGTCGTTTCTGCCTCGTTTTCGGGCGAGATAATAGGGTTGGCGCCAAGAGGAAATCTGCAGGTCGCCCAAAATACTTCGACAGTCTTCGAATAGGCAACTACATGCAGCATCTTACTAACCAGCATCCTTTGAAGGGGACTGAGTACAACCAGATTCTGTCACCATCACAACGAGACTTGTTTTCAAGGATGTGCCTTCTACCAATACTTTGGGAGCTCATTTTGTAGCCAGTGCATCCTTACATTTCACTATCGGCAAATCGGTGGTCAAGGTGATTATTGGAGCCAAAAAAACAGCCCTAAAAACACTTGGTCTTCTTGGCAAAAATGTAGGGAGGGCAGCATAGGGTTTGGGTGAGGAACTTTGGAGAAAAGAGAGTTGCCTTTTCAATTCTTTAGTTTTTGGACCAGTGAGCCTTGGTTTGCGGCTGGGGAAACCACAAGGGAAGCTGCACTTTTCCCATTTGAATCGATTCAACTCTACAAAAGAATCAAATTTAGTTAGTTTTTATAAATGACAACATGGGTTGAAAAAGGAGTCGAACTCTGATGCTTCATGTGGTTTTAGACATATGCAATAGAGGGAGTCAGACCTTGACCATCGCTTACGAAATTCCCCAATTCCTTATACTAAAAGTCACTTCTTTCGTGTACGAATTCCGGATCGGCATCCGGGGCTCCGCCGTACACAGCCGTACCGAAATGCGTACCTAGCCAATGCTGAATTTGCCCGACAGGCTTACGAAATTGATTTGGCGATGGTCAAGGTCTGACTTCCCCTAAATGTTAGAAAAACTGTGGTCGTCGAATGCTACTACAGGACAAAAACTTCGTCCAAAAGTACAAATAAAGTACCTATGAAGGTACGAAAATGGTACGGAACAAAGAAATCCCGAAAATCACGAAAATGAAACTCAAAACGGTCCCGCAAATAGTAAAGTACGGGATATTCCGTAAAGGGGGTCCTCGTATTTACCACCCCAAAGAATGCGTCCTCAATATTTTCGCCCCAATTTTGCCGAAACCACTTTTTTGTACGGTAACTTGTGTTAGCCGTACTATCCGTGCTATTCGTACTGTCCGTATTGTCCGTACTATCCAGCGCTCGCTCTTCTCCCCGTCTTCTTGACTTCGATGCGATACGATACGATATTATATGGTCGATACGATACGAAACTCCCCGATACGGTACTATCCGTACTAGCCGTACGAGCTGTAGTACAGTACGTTGGTTGGATGACGACAGTATGTACGACAGTATATGCGTCACGATATGTCACGATAGGATACGATGATAAACGATACAGTACGATACGGTACGATATGGTACGGTACGATACGTACGGTCCAACATGAACTCTAACATAATACCGCCCGTCTATTCGTAACACGAACCTTATATATGCAAATTTAATATTTTCGCCTCATTTTGCCCGGAACCAGGGTGGAAAATATGAGGACCCCCTACTGTATTTCGCGCGTAGGCCGTACCCCCCGCCGGAGGGCATGGACTCACTTGCGGGGCCGGGTTCGAACCCTCGCGCGCGCACAGGGACACTTGCGTCCCGCGAGGCTACGAGGGTACGACACCAGCGTACCGTACGGAGGGCACGACACCAGCGTACCGTACGGAGGGCCAGCAAGCGAACGGGCGCAGAAAGCGCTGCCAGCCGGCTGGCTGCCAATTAGGGCTGGGACGTTTTAGGGTTGCCTGCCTGCCTGCCTGCCTGCCTGCCTGCCTGCCCACGGCCAGGGCCTGGAGGCCATGGCGGTGCCGTAGGGACTGGGCCGCGGAGGGGCGGCAAGGCCCTTAGGCTCCTTGCAATAGGATAGCTGGCGCCTGTTGAGGTTTGACAAGGCGCGGGCGGAAGGCGGAGTGACGGCGGAGAGAAACGGCCAATGCAAGCCGCCCCGAACGGCAGCACACCTGGCACGCCGGGGACGCCAGGTGGCAGCGCTGCAGCGCATCCAGCGCTTGCTTCAAGCTCTCCTCCCGCGCCTGGAGGGAGCGAGGGAATTTCGGTGCTGAATGCTGCTACAGGGAACTCGCCTTCTCCGAGAGCAGCGGGTATTGCGCAAAGTGCACAGCAAGTGGCAAGCGGCAACCAAGGCCTTGCTTTTGCAAGTCATGTGGCATCCCTACCTTTCTCTTCTGCTGTGCACACATCCCTCGCTCAGCAGCAGCAACAGATCATGTTACCCTCTCAGAGCCAGCTACCCGGCACTCAGAACTTGCAGGGACAGCTGTCACAGGGTCAGCTGTCATTACAACAGCAGCTGCAACAGCAGCACGCCATGGCAGGCCAGTTAACTCCCCAGCAGAGACAGCTCCTCCAGCAGCAGCAGCAACAGCAGCAGCAGCAGCAGCAGCAGCAGCAGCAGCAGCAGCAGCAGCAGCAGCAACAGCAGCAGCAGCATCAGCAGCAGCAGCAGCAGCAGCAGCAGCAGCAGCAGCAGCAGCAGCAGCAACAACAACAACAGCAGCAGCTGCAGCTGCAGCAGCAACAACAGCAGCAGCAGCAACGAAGGAATTCCGGTCAGGGCTTGGTTCTTCCCTCTTCGCCCACTCCTCCTTCTCTTCAGTCACCTCTTGCAGGGTCCCCAGGGCTAAATCCGTCATCGTCGCAAGCTCCGCCAACTAATCCTACTGCATCCATGCAACAATCTCCAAGGCTACGACCTAACCTGGCTCCATCGTCATCGCACCTCGTACAAAACTCCTCCATTTCACCGCATCAACTGCCCCCTCTTCAGGCTCCCAAACCTACTGGTCAGGCACTTGGGACCTCCGCTCAGCCAGGCTCCATTTCGCGATCCCTTTCTTCCGGGCTTTTGGTGCAACTCCCCTCTCTTCAAAACCAGGTTTCAAGCCCTAATTCTTCTGGTCAGCAGGCTTCGCCAGGTCCTCCTTCTTCCCCCGGCATGCCTCATCAGGGAAGCACAGCAGGCACCTCTCAAATGCAGCAGCAGACAACTCGTGCAGGAGCTGGCGCACCAGCGTTGGCTGCAGGGAGACCGTCCCAACCGCAGCAGATGCGCCCTCCTTCCCAGGTTTGTCCGGCCTGCACCAGTGTTTGGCTTTACTGCATTAAGAGCACGGTTTTTGTATGAATGAATTGACTCTTTTCCACGAGGTAGTTTACCTGCCATGGCTGAATCTTCCTCAGAGTTTTGGGACTTCTTCAAGGGAAGGCGAGTGAAGAGGGTGCTGCGACTATGAGAGTCCTTAACATACTTGAGGGCCACTAGGTTAAGGTTTTGCTTGAATGCACCTCGCTATGGAAGGACTTTTCAGGTGCAGGATGAAACCGCAGGGCAGACAATTTTCCAATCACATTTGTCTGAAGTACGCAACAGTTGCTGCGATGCAGTTTCCCCAGTCGCCACTTGGACGACCTGCCACGGGAGGGGTTCCTACTGGCAATCCTTTAACTGCCCAATACATCCCAGGGCAGCAATCTCTTGCAGGCCAGCAAGCTGGGATGGCGGGACAGCTCCAATCGACACAAGCCCAGCAGCAGCAGCAGCAGCAGCAGCAGAGGCATACGAATATCGGACAAGCTCATGGAACAGTTTTATCCGCAGGCCTTGCTGCAAACTCTCCCTCCATGCAACCTCTAACCCAGGTAGCGCTTCAGAGAGGCATTCAGCAGCAGCAGCAGCAGCAGCAACAACAGCAACAGCAGCAGCAACAACAGCAACAACAACAACAGCAGCAACAAAATCAGCAGCAGCAGCAGTCCCAACTGTTGCGATCCTCCCCTGCCTTGCAATCTGTCTCAACTCTTCAGAACTATCACCTTCCCCAGAGTATGGTTGGGTATTCTCCCCATGTTACTCAGCAACAGCTTCAACAGCAACAGCAGCAACAGAAATTCCAGCAGCAGCCAGGAGCTCTGGCAGGCGGCCCTTCGTCCACGCAGCAGCAGACAACGACTATTCCATCTCCATATCAGCAACGCGTTGCTCAGCATCAACCTCAACAGACGACCTCAACTGCACAGCCACCGCAGCAGCAGCAGAGGACAGGTGTCGGGGCAGTATCAGGAGGAGTAGCTGGTGTCTCCAGTCAGAAGCCTTCTCCAGTTGCTTCTCCGCTGAGTGCAGCCGGAGTAACTGGATCAGCCGACACAAGTGGGAGTGTCTTGGGCAAGCGAACGATAAGGGACCTTGTCAGCCAGGTCTGCGTCTGCCCTCTGCTTCATTCACCTCATGATCTGACTTATAGTGATGGAAAGGTAATGGACAAGAAGAGGGGAGGGGGGCCGGGGGAGGTAGTTGTAGTTTGTTGTGGACTAGGGCCTTGGTCTTCCAGTTCCGCCACAATGTCTTTGCCATACATGGTCCAGATAAGCTGTGCCAAAGCCAATGTCTCGGAGTTTCCAAATGAGGAGATTATGTTGCATTGAAGAATGCAACTAGATTGATAAGCCGAAGATGTCCTACATAGAAAATTGAAGTTGACGCACGTAAAGTATTGCTTGATCTGAAACACATATCTGCATGCATTGTGTATGGAGATCATATGGTACTTCTTTCATGTTAGTGCTGCGTCAGTCTCTGGTGCCATATTTACAGACAATTCACTCAATTTTCGAACTTCTTGGTTGCTGTTATGCTTGTTTCGTCCAACTGCTGTTTGTAGTTTCGCCAATACTGAGTCCAATGGTTGCCAACGTGCTTGGTCGAGTCATAAAAACCTCGTTCACAACGATTTGTTTGTTTATGGCAGCTGGATTCCACAGAGAAACTGGAGGAGGGAGTGGAAGAGATCCTGGTGGATATTGCGGATAATTTCATTGATTCGGTGAAATTATTTTGCCCTGAATTGCTTATAAGGATCCATTCATAGGGAACCCATGCAGTTCGTTAAGCAAAGATAACAGCAGAGACCGCCCTTTCGTTTCGAGCGTGCGATTTCGACGGGATAAAGAAAGGAACATAAAGTATTGTTTCCTCTTGTTATCCTGGGGCTTGATTTTGCAATCACCTAATTTGTGCATAGCTTTGTGAATTAACTGTGGATAGGTGACAGCTTTCGCCTGTCAGCTTGCGAAGCATCGCAAGTCCCAAGTTTTGGAAGCGAAGGACGTGCTCCTGCATCTGGGTAGGTATCTACTTCTGTTGATTTTTCCTTGCTTTACTCTTAGGTGTGATACGATGGTTATAGGTAGCTCTCAAGAGAGTCTTCGAGATACTGGTTGCTGAGCATTTTCTTCCTTCAAGTTTACTCACCTTTTGTAAAAGTAAGGAAGTGCAGTTACGCCTTCTTTTAGGTTTGGATTGATGGACGAAAGCTTGTCGAGGGAGCACTGTTCTTAGTTTCCATAACATCAATAGATGTTTTAATTGTGAAGGACGTTCTGTCGAAAATCAAATGAGGCGTCTGTTTGCCAATAGATCGTTTCCGTACTATTCGTTGATAAAGTTATCAGTGGGGCATTACTTGTTCAGAGCGCAATTGGCACATGAAGATTCCCGGATTCGGAAATGATGAGTATCGGCAATATCGACGCCCGGTAGGCCTTGTCCTCTGGTTGTTTGCCGTTTGATGCGTAAAGTTCAGGACTTTGGTTCTCATTTGCCATATGTAAGACAGTAACTGTTGTCACTTTAAGCTCACATGGAGTAAGTGCGATCAAATGCCACCCTTGGTCTGAAGCCACAAAAACGTCTCTTCCTGCAATACCGCACTGCAGATAGAAAAACTCCAATAGATACTATGAAAGGTCTTTCAGTTTGCGCCTCTTGAGATCAGCCATCAATGCATCGGATGCTCTTTGTGGGGTTGCAGAAGGTGGATGAAGCACACCGCGAAAGGCTTGCAGCGGTGAGTGTTTGAGTGCCCATTTGTTCATCTTAAGCAGAGGGCCTGTCTATGCGCAGAATGCAGATGCACCGGATTTAGTGAACAAGCCACTTCCTGCTTCTCAGTCACAGCTCAAATACATACGTTGTTACGAGGATCTCTGTGGCGGAAAGACCCATAATAGCCACCAGCCCTCGCATTGCTCGCCTGAGGATGCCATCATGCCAAACATTAGCAGATGAACCACAGGATGGAGGATTGAGTTCACACTGCCGGCGTCCCTGTTTACAGGTCAGGAAGTCAGCAGCCGCTACCCAGAACCAGCCGCAGGAGCCCCAGCCGACCCCCACAGGGCCTCCGCATTCTGGGGAGGCGGCTGATGGCAGTGCCGCCTTTGGCCTCTCCGGGCACACCGGAACGGCAGGGACACACCACAAGGTCGCGGGGCTCGGCTCCGGTATTGGAGGAGGGATGGGGGGGCTGGTGGGGGTGGGAGGGGGAGGGAGAGGAGGCGGGCAAGGAGGGCCGCCCCTGCAAGGAGGCAATGCAGGCCCCCTAGGGGCGTATTGGTAGGAGGGTCGAAGGATTGGGGAAAGGGAAATGTATTAGGCTGGCTGTAGCCTCCAGCTGCTCTACTGTCTGCACAAGAAGTTGAGGTCCTGCTTTGTACGAGACCAAGAAGTTGTTGTGTTACTGTGCCTGACGGTTGAATAAGAGGTGCCGCTAGTGAGGGAGGGGCTCTGCTCGTCGGCAAAGAGAGAACCTCCGTGTAAGTGAGGACGAGGGAGGGTGGGGCCTTCAGCGCATTAAACCTGTACATTGTGGTTAAAAAAACAACACTTTGAAGGCGCTCACAGCCCTGAAAGCCCCATATTTGTTTGAGCCAGAAAGCTCCCAATTAGCAGGGTTCTATGGGAGAAGTAGAGAGGCGACAGTTCAACGGAACTACGTACATGGAGGCGGCTGCAAGGTCAAGTGTCAAGAGCAACGGATCCCTCTTCGCGACCACTCGTTTGTCGTCTACCTTGGAGACAAGCGGGGGTCACGGATTCACGTAACGTCCGTACGAAACCAACCGTCGGCGGCCTAACTAACATCCAAAATCCAGATCCTTTCTGACACGTGGCACTCGGATTGCCCGATATTGCACGCGTCAATGTCGGTGGCCTGTTGCCGCATCTTCCGCTGCGTCGTTTGGCGGCGGCGGCCGTACGGACCGTTGGATCGGAGCGGGCGGGTGGGCGCGTGCGCGGTGGCGGGACGTGACCGCCAGCGGGCGGCCGGGCGGGGGCCGTACGAACAGGGGGTCATCGCGCCACGTGGCGCCGGGCCGGGCCGCCGGCATGCGTCCGCACGTGTGGGCTCGCTGCGTAGGCGCCTACTCGCTGGTTGCGGGCGAAGCGGGGTGGCCGTGAGAGGGAGAGGGAGTGGGAAAGGGAGAGGAGAGGGAGAGAGAGGGAGAGAGAGAAAGGGAGAGGAGGGCCGGACAGGGAGGGACACGAAAGGGGTGGAACCTGCCACCGCCTCTCCATGAGCCCGTTCTGTGTCGTTCCGTTGCCCAGCCAGGAACCTCGAAGAGCAGTGTCTGCCTCTCCTTCTGTCTGAGGCATTCTCAGCGGCAGGCAGCCATGGCCATGGCCTTCGAGGGCGGCCCTCTGAAATGAATTTATCCGGGAGAAGATTTGCAGCAGGAGGCGTCGCAATGGCAAGCGTGGAAGTGGCGAGAGAGGACATGGAACCGGCGGCTAATGGCGGGGGAGGAGGCGCGGGAAGCAGCGACATGGAGAGCGCGGGGCCGCACTCTCTGAAGAGGAGGGCGGAGAGTGGGTCGGAGGCGAAGGGGTGGGAGCCGCAAGGGGGCGCGCGCAAGAGGTGAGATGCTCTGGACTCGCTTTCGCGCGCAGACGTGGCTTGAAACCACGACGAAGTGTTGGGATCTATGGTTGACATTGCTCTTTCGACCGCGCCATGACCATGACCATGACCATGACATGCTACATTGGCGCGGGTGCATGCTACATTTGCCTCCGTATGAAGGCGCAACGTCTGATATGCTCCGTGTTAAGTTCCAGGGAAGTTGAAGACAAGGTTTTTGCATGTGTGCGCGTTGCCTGTGCAGGCGGAAGCCGTCGCATCACCTGAACATTCCCGGCGACGGGTGCATGTGGCGCAAGTACGGGCAGAAGGTCATCAAGCGGACCAACTTTGTCAGGTGCGTGCGAGCATGCGCCTCTCTCTGCCCTCCCTCTGACGTGTCCGCTGTCCACGTGGAGGCGTGTCGGTGTCTCCTTTCCTTCCATTGCCATAAAGTTTGACTGCACGTGTCTCGCTCTCAGCTTGTGCAATTCGTTCAGAAACTGTACAGATCGACTATTGGATCAACCATGGAGGCCCTACCGAGGAGGATCTAAGCTTCGATATTGTATTGAGTCGGTCGCCAACTATTGGATTCAATGGTTGACGCCCATTGCCAATGCAATGCAGCCAACCAGTGATGATTGTCGCAACCATTGGATTCGCAAACCATACCATTGGTTGAATGGTTGTAACCATCGACCTCCATGGTTGAACCGTTTGATGGATTGGCTGACAACCATTGCCGATGGTTGCAACCATTGCCAATGGTTGCGACCCTTCGATTCGATATCATTCTAACCACGGCCAGTGGTTCGAGCCATTGGTAAGGCACTTCCTGTTATGTCCACTTTTTCACATACACGTTAATGGTGATTAGCGGTGTAATGGCAAAGGCAGGTTGCGTCTAAATCCGAGTCTGCCAGACGACGTGTAAATTTTCCGCTCTGTAGGTAATGGCTCCAACCATTGCCAAGGGTTGGAAGCATGAGATTCAATCGTGACCAACCATTTCCAATGGTTTGGACCATTGGCATCAGACCTAGCCAACCATTGACAATGATTCGAACCATTTGATTCGATGGTCGCCAAACAATCCAATTCCGGCGGACTAGCCAACCCATTGATTGTCAACGGTTGCTAACAATTCCAATGGTTGCAAACTATTGGCCGGCCAGCCTTCCATTGGCAAACAATCGTTGGCATGGTTCCCTGTGCAAAACTGTAATAACCTTCTCTTTCCCATTTTGTCCTATGTGTTCGCACAAAGCTACCTTACACTACTGCCTAGCAGCCATAGTGTCCTCTCTTGTGTCCTTTTCTGGCGGTTTCTAGTTTCTGTCGCAGTCCCAACCCCTACAGGCCTTGCAAAACCTGAAGCTAATTTCAGCTGAACTTGATTTGCTTCTCCCAACTCATGTGGTGTCGTGGGGTTGCCGCCAAGGCTGTGGCAATCGTGACAGGGATGTTGATGGCTATGATCATGCCATGCCATGCCATGCCATCGCGCACACGCTGACAGCGGGGATTTGGAGGCAGGTTCTACTACCGCTGCGCTCTGCTTAAGGGCGCGGGCTGCCCCGCGAAGCGTACGGTCGACTTCGCGGCCGCGCGGCCAAACGCGCTCTCTGTGGCGTACGCCGACGCGCACAGCCACCCCACTCTGCCCCCCCGCCCTAACGGAGGACTCACAGGGACTAGAACTGGAACTGGAACTGGAACTGGAACTGGAACAGGGACTGCGGAGTGGATCTGTTCGGGGAGCGGAACAGTAACTGGAACGGAGAATGGAATCGGAAGGAGGATTGAACCACTGGCTGATGTTCAAACTGAAGCAAAACCTGCGACGACAACGGAGAGCGAGGGCAGCGCGCGGACTGGAAGTGTGACAGAAACGAGAGCTTCTGAGCAAAGCATGGAACACGGCGTCGCTGTTGTGGGTGCTGTTGGATTGGAGCAGCCGTACGTTAAGCAAGAGACGGAGGCCTATGCAAGCCATGGCGGCCTTGCACCCACTCGCAAAGCAGCCGTGGATGCTGCCCTGGAGGAGGAAGGGGTGGGAGAGACAGGGAAGGAGGGAGACTCCGAGGCGGACTTTGAGTGGCTGCCGCTCCTAGAGGCCGTGGACGATCTGAGTCTGCCTCAGCTGCAGCCCTCCTCCTGCTGGCGGAGAGAGGAGCCCTCCACTCCCCACAGGAGCGATTCTTCCTGCCTGCCCAGCCTCCTGATCGGTCTTGCCCACTCTTCCCTTCAGCCTGAAGCAGGAGCAGCGGAAGCTTCGGACTATTCCTCTGCTCTCGAAGACTTTGCAGAAGCGCAGAGCAGCGAAGTGTGGCCGCCTTCAAGTGCCGAAAGTCCGATTCCCATTGACCTATGTGGGGCGACTCCGTTTGCTACATGCTTCCTCTCTCTCCCTCTCATCTCCCTCCCTGAAGTGCTACAGGAGGATGCTATGGTTCCGTTGGAGTCCCATCCCTTTGAGAGTGGCTTTCTGAAGCAGGGCTCGTTCTGTCTGCAGCATCAGCAGAGCAGCAGTCTGAGCAGCAACACGAGTGGTTCAGATGGTGTTCAAGAAGAGGGCAATACTGCGCGGGTGTAAAAGAGCCACTGGCCACATTCTGTGAGCACATCAGTGAAGTGAGGTTGTGTGCTTTTTTTTGTTTAGGGTCTGGTTTCTGCCCCATCTGTCAGCTTGCAGATTAGCTTTCTGAATATGTTTTTTCTCCCTTTTTCAATCCTTCTTTGTCAGAGCAATGAAACGGCCGTAGTATATTTCTATTTTTCAGACATCGAAGTTGCTGACACTCGAGCGAAGAGATTAAAAGAGACGTGAAAGAGATTGACCTGTACTATACACCAAGCCGACCAGTTTATTCTGAGAGCAGCATATAAGATCTTGCCTCTCTCTCTGATGTTTCTTCAAATGTTGAACCGACGATGATGATAGAGATCGCTGCTCCATGCATCCTTCTCCATCCTTCCTCTCACAAGCCCCCCTCCCCACCCCTTCTGTTTCCATCGAAGCGGAATGTGAGAGTTTGGCTAACCTCCATAATGCACTCGCAAGCTCCATGCATGGGTGAACTGATTTCGCATGGAACACAAAAAAATCGGCAAGAAATATAATCAATAGGGCATATCCTTGGAGGCTGTTGTTTCGAAGCTATTGATGCATGTCTCAAACTTCAAGAATTTGACATTTTTACGAGTGATTGCAGACAGTTAGCTCAGCTAAGCTCCGGGTCAAGCTTAGAGACTCAAAACAATACGGATTTTACGGTCAGCGAAAAACTCTACTGATAAGGCTCAAGGTAAACAGACTAGAGGAAAGTCTCTGCAAGATAAATTACTTCAAAAAAACACAAGAAAACCACAGAAATATCACAGACATATAACCTATGTTAATGTCACTCAATATTGCTGAGTTCTTTTTTTAATCCCTTGGCATCTACGACTCGCATCACACATGAAGCAAAGCGGACAAGAGATGGTCTCAAGACAAGGCCTCATTACTTGAAAGATATGTGGTCCTACACAGCAAGGAAGTCAGCGAGAATGACCCGCATGCAAACCCAAAACTGAAAATTGTTGACATATGGAGGGTTGAAAAAGGCAGGTACCTCACAACGAGCCAGAAAGTAGAGCTGTCTCACCCCAACGCTCTTTCCTGTCTCGCCTACCCAAAGCATTCTTGAAGCGCGTTTCAAGCTATTGACTTCCCTGCCACTCAGCATTCCCCCTTCCGCCCTCCTCCCGCCTCCTCCTCCCTACTCCCTCCGTATTCTTCCCCTCCTTTAATGCCCTCCAGTCCTTCTCCCTCCTCTCCGTTCCACTTATGTCCCTCCCACTACCTTCCTTCCCATTCCCATTTCTCTTCACCTCTGCCTCTCCCTCCCTCGCTCCAATCTTCTCATACCCCTCTCGCTTCCTCCCACTTCTCCCTACTTCCCTCCTCCCGGCCTCTCCTCACTCCTTCCCCATCTCTCCTCTCTCCTCCCTATCCGTCTTATCCCTCAAGGCATGTACAACTGTAATCCAACACTAATTCTGTCTCTAGCCCTAACCATCGCAATAACTTCACTTGAGCTCACGCAGTAACCCTAGCTCTCATCTAGCTACAGCGCAACCCTAACTGAACTCAGTCCTAACCCTAACTCCAGCCCACTTCTTTATCTTTATTGCTCAAATCAATTCCTACTTTTTCTTTATTAACACTAAGTCTTGACTCGAAAGGCGAGCAGTAACCTTAACCAAGCTCAGCTAGAACTCTTCATAAATCATAACCTTACCTCTTAACTCTATGCCTATCCTGACTCGAAATTAACCTAAGAAAATACTGTAACCTTAATCCTACTCCTAACCCTAACCCTAGTGCCAACCCCACACCTAGCCCTAACCCTAACCCTAACATTAACCCTGACTCTAACCCTAATCCTAACCCTAGACTTAACCCTAACCCTAATCCTAACTCTTAACTTCTATTCCTAACCCAAACCCTAACCCTTCCCTAATCCTAATCCTAACCCTAACCCTAACTACTCACCCTAACCCTAACCCGACATACTAACCCTAACCCTAACCCTACTACTCACCCCAACCCTAACCCTAATCGTACTGCAATCGTACCGTGGTCCTCGTCCCTCCCTTCCCTCCGCCCCGCGCCCGTCCCCGGTCCCCGCCATCCCCCGCCCTGCCCTCCCGCCGCCCATGTGAGTCGCGGCCTCTCCCCAGCGCCCACGCGGCGCGTTCGTTCGCGCAGAATCCGGCGGCCGCCGTCCGTCCGTCCGTCGGCCCTCCCTCGCTCCCTCCGCGGCCGCCAAGTGGCGCTCGCTCTGCGCTCGGCGCGGCGGTTGCAACGACCGCAGAGCGCATCATTGCGCCAGCTGTCCGACTAACGACCGGGGGGGCACCGCCAGCTGGCGCCAGCTGGAAGGTGCCTCCGCCAGGGCCCCCGCGCAGCGCCTTGGCGCCCTGCCGTGGCTCCGCGCGTAGCCGACACGGATGCCAGCTGGCGACCGGACAGTGGCGCGCCGCCGGCCGGACCGCCCGCCGGTCAAAAGTGGAAAGTCCCCTCCTGCCGGCCGGTGCCACGGTGACGTGGCACCCCACAATCATCACTCACGCCAGTGCGGCTCTGGGCGGCCACCAGCCGCCATACCTTGCGACAAATTTTAGAAGCGACAAACTGCCAACGGCCGCGAACGTCGCCAAATTAGTGGCACCCACTTGGCTGAATGTTCCGCGAGAAATCTCGAAGAGGCGCTGACAGCTGTTTCAACGTACGAACATGTAATACGACAGAAATAAATACGGACGAAAAATCAGCACCGACATGCGGCCAAGCAATGCTGTACCCGGAATTTGTCGCCGCGTGCGCAGCATCCGGCGGCTGTCGGCTCGCCTTCGGAAATTTTCTCGCGGCGCCGCCCGCCCGGGGCCAAGGGCCGGGAGATGGGTCTGCCACGTGGCGAACAGTCGCCCGCCTCCTTTGTCCGCGCGCGGGGGCGGCTCCGCCTCGCGACGACAAACCCGTATTTGTCGTGTCCGCAGATCGCCGATCAGCGCCCTTGGACGTGCGCAATCGAATCGCAAAGCGGCCCGCCGTACGGACGGGCGGCTCCCGCTGTCGCACGTGTCCGACAAGTAGCGTGTCGGCACGCGGCGACAGAGCGTAACGGCCGGCCGCGTAATCATTGGCTCCCGGCCGTTACGCGCGGCCGGCAGTTACGCGAATCCCGGCCAGCCCAACCGCCGCTCTCCGTAATGGCGCCGTACGGTGTACGGCGGCGGGCGGCGCAGCCGCTTGGCGCCGCTCCGCTCCGCGCGGTTGCAGTACAGCACGTGCGGCGGCAGGGGAGCGGCGCGCAGCGGTCGCGGATTAGGGCTAAGCGGCGGAGATTAACCGCGGACGCCCGCATGCATCGGCGGCCCACGGCGCCATTCATCCATCCATGCATCCATGGCACGGCGAGGCGAGGCGAGGCGAACATGGCCGCGGACTATGCATGAATTGGCGGGCACAGAAAACGGAGGCGCAGAAAATGGGCGATACAGAGACGAAGATTGCACCAACATGGCATATCGTGGAAGGTTTGATGTTGAATTTGTTAAACAAAGTATGAAGTATGTAACATGTACATAGAAGCGCTTGCAGGCTATGCCCCGCAGAGCAAGAATGAGGGGCAGGAGCATCGTCGAACCACCTTTAAATAATGGAGAAGCCAGTACTAGCTCTCTAACCTAACGCTACGAAGGCTTCGTCTATCTGCCAGGAAAGAAGGTATCTCATCTCCTAAGTAAAAAATTACATTTTGGGCAAAATCGCTGAGGGTGCTAAGGGAAGATCCTCTTCCTCTTCCTCCCACAGTCCCTCGCACTACCTCGGCACCCCCCCCAGGGCGTGCGCTTGATCCCTCGTGCCGTCCGAGCGCTGCTTGATCGCCTGCACATGCACACGCATGCACATCCTTAAGGGGCAAGCTCGGAGGGAAGGAACCACCAAGAACACACTCAAGAAAGTGCTCTCTCGCCAACTTCAAGTGGCCACCAAAAATTACAAAGGAATGTGACTGTCATGGGAATGCAAGCGGAGACAAGACAAGACAAGACAAGACAAGGCGCACCTCCATGCTGAGCATGACGCTTGCGAGGCACTTGAGGCGGCGATGAGGCCACCGCGAGAGCCCCAAATCGCGACACCTCCTCTTCAGCAGCGTGGCCCCCACCCCGAGCTGCTTGGCAGCTTCGTTGATCGGCATGGTGAAGTACTGCGCGGACAAAAACAGCAAACACATCCATCAAATTCGCACTCTGAATTGGTTTACAAACGAGAGCGAGTAAGGAGCCTGCGAATAGAATGGAACATAGAGCTTACTAAACAAGTTGAGAGACCGACCGGCGTCTCACCTCAGACAGGTCCCGCAGAGTCATGGCCGCCAAACGGCCACTCGCAGTTTTCGGCCCACTATGTGTCGACCCCTCCATCTTGACGGGCTTCTTCGACCAGGCGATGCTTCCTAGAAGCTCCTGATGCAGCCCGGGGGGGATGGTGGCCTTCAGCTCGTTCCAAAGCGAGCTCGTCGACGCCATGGCGCTGCTATCGCTCCCCTTCAATGGCGACGGGGAGTGCGCGTCAGGAACATCCGCCATACCCGCCCCATCCGAGCCAATCTGTATGGGAGGGGGGTTCTCAGACATGGCCCCGCCGCTCTCTGTACAGTTGAAGGTGAAGTCGTTGGACCCTGACCTCGACCTCGTTCCGCTTGCCGATGTATAGCGCGAGTGCGGTACAGCCCTCCCTGCGGCCGCCATGGATGCCAACCCCGGGAGACTCTCCTCCTTCGCCATGCTCTCCGCCACGACGTGCGCGGCGAGAGCGCGCAGCTGCTCAAGGATCAGACCGGAGTTCTCGCTTCCCGAAAGGAGGAGATTCTCCGCAGTCGCACCTTCATCACGTGAGGGGTCCCGCTGCTCGCTCGTCTGCTCGCACGTGTGGCTGAGGGCAGCCATGGCGGAGGAGGTGAAGTTGGAGGAGGAGATCACGTCTGTCCCCGATAGGCCGGGCATTTTGCTCCAATGGGAGGGCTCCGCTTGCTGCCATAGCTGCTGACTCCTCTCTGAAGGGAAGGAGGAGCCCTGCGCCCTCCTGCTCTGTGCGAGCATGTCCGCCCACTCAGGCATGCTTCCGCAGTCGGCCTCTGCCTCTACTCCGGAAGCCGACAAGGGGCAGCCCGAGCAGCCCTCACAGAGAAGGTGCTCGCACACCGCAGAGAGAAGGTCGGGCCCGGTTTGGGAGAGATTGGGGGCTCTGGAAGCGGAGTCGAGAGAGGCGAGGTCGAACTGGGAGCGCATCGCCACGCTGTCACAGGAGGTGGAAGGGGCGGAGGAAAGGCTGCGGAGGAAGGTTGCTTCGAGTGGGCTCATGTTCCCATCTGGTTGCTGGGGAGGGAGAGGAGGGGGGTCCATGGCTGCTGCGGCGGAGGGCTCGCTGCTGCTGGAACCCCAACATCCTGTTTGGTCCTCACGGCTCTCATGGAACCAACGGGGCTTCTTTCCCCTCCCGGAGGAAGCCCATTCAAGGACCTGCTGAAGGGTGTTGGCGGAGCCTTCGTGATGGATGTCGTCGGAGGGTTGGGAGGGAGAGATGCTGGAGAGGAGTTGGCTTGTGGAACTCAAGCAAGAGAGAGCGTTGTTGTTCATTTCCTGCAAACAAGCCACAACCCATGTCAGCATGTGCATGTTAGGAACGTGGTACAACACGGGACAACGGTAAAGTACATAGAAAACAAACACATATTCTTGCCTCAAACGTACCTTGAAGGAGAGATGGTCCTGGAAACCGAGTCCGCTGGAATCCGCCACGTCCGGCTGAAAGTTCCTCGCCAAAACCTTGGTAGCTTCAAAACCAGGCCCAAGGTTGGCTTTCGACTTTTGCAACCCCAGGACCGCTGCCAGCGTTTGCTCACTTCCGGATGCCACGTGGCTAACTGACGACGTGGCACGTGTCGTTCCTTGGTTCGTCTCAAAGCGCTCGCCCCAACCTTGCGGCTTGTTGAAGGATATGGTGTCGGCAGCAGCAGCGTCCCGTTCCTCCCCGTCCTGCCCGTGAAGGAGCTCGTACTCTTTCAGCCGCACTGCGTACTCCACAAGCGCGAGATCCCGAGCGAGCAGAGGCACACTGTACAGGGACGGATTCCTGCACCACGTTCAAATCGCCGCGAAAAAAAACTTCAATCGACCGATGCGAAAGCGTCCACCTTCCCTACGACCCAAAAGGGCTGCAAATCGAAAGCTTGGAGGGGAGAGCGAGAGAGAGAGCGCGCGAGAGAGAGAGAGAGAGCGGGTCTGTCCGTACTGTGAGAGGGAGAGCATGGGAGGCACCGCCATCTGCATGGGCCGATTGTTGCGGTATTCGAGCACGAGCTCGCAGCCGTCGCTGATGTGAAGGCGCGCGAGCAGCGCTGCGAAGTCGAGGCCCTCCGCGAGGGAGGCGAAGGCCTCCGGCGCCGACACGGAGAGCGGCGTGCAGGCCGCGCCGCGCAGCAGGAACTCGACCGTCCGCACGTGCACGCGCCGCGCCTCCTCGTGCACGTGCACGCTCCGCCACCGCCCTGCTCACACCCGCCGGCCGGGCCCGTCAGAAGGGAGGCCAGGGGAGGAATGGGGATGCGCATGCATTGCATGAGTAGGGGATGGTGGGCATGTTGGTGTTGAACAACACGGGAGGGTTAGAGTTTGGGTCATGGTTAAGGGGAGGGATTGCGTGAGAAGAGGGTGGTGAGCTAGGAAAAGGGTGGGTTAAGGTGAGGAGCGTCTAGGATGGATGTATGGCAATGAAGGGAGCCAAGGAAGAAAGGAAGGAGTTCCAACCTAGTCCACTAGTCGTTCTATATAGGAAGCCATGGCTACCTATGGGAAGGTTTCCTAACACTACAGGGTCACTACAAGTAGGGTGAGCCTATGAAAGGATTGGTCTTGCCGCTCAAAATCTTCCTCAACCCAATGGACTTCCAACATGTTTGCAATCCACAACACATGCTTCACCTCCTCCGAGGAGGATTCATCCACTCCAAGTAACCTAACCTAGGGAAGGGAACTGTGTCCACTGGGAAGTCTTAAATTCTCCATTTTGGATCCAGCTATTCAACGAGAGCTACAGTCAGGCCCTTCGGAAAAGAGCGCTGTCAGCTAGTGAGCCGCCATGGCTCCTGCCTTTATGAAGGGGAGTCTTCTACTTGACTCGGAAGCCAAGGTTCCTCTATCAGGCAGGTCCATGTCTGAGTCTGAATGACCTCCAAGCTCCGGCGGAGCTGCGAGCTCCCTTCCCCCTAGAGCTAACCCTGCACCCAAGCAGCCGGAGCTCCTCCCTATCCGCCATGGATACCCTAACTAGAAGCATCCTGAGCTAGCTTCGCACCTGCAGCGTTCAGGCTCTTGAGCACGAAGAGCGCGCAGAAGGTCCGCGAGCCCGGCTGGAACAGGGCCGCCATGGCCAGCTGGCAAGCGCTGGCACCCTCAAGCCCTAAGTCAGCGAAGCGTCCTGAGATCGCGCCAGCTGTCAGGGGGCGCGCCCAGCTGTCCCGCTCTCCCTCCCTCTCTCTCTCTCCCTCCCTCCCTCCCTCCCCCTCTCCCGCTTCCTCCCCCAGTCGCCCTCCCCCGCGCGCCGCGCCGATCCTTTATCGGAGCAGGCCGCGGCATTACTTCCCCTTCCGTACCTTCTGTACGAATTGTGTACGAAGAACGCGGGCCGGCCAATCGGATCCCTCCCCCGCGCGTCAGCCTGTACGGTCGGCCGTACGCATCCGTTGGTCGGGCCGTGGCCGCCCACAGCCGTCGGATTGGCGCCGCGTGGCGTGGCGGCCCGCGATCGACGGCGGGGGCCGCGTCCCAGGGGCCGCCCGCGCGGGACCAAAGCGGCGGGCGCGGTCAAAGGTTGCGCCGGTCTCCGCGGGCGGGCGGGCGGCAGGGGCCCCGGCCAGCTGGCGCAGACGGGCCCCCCATGGACCGCTTGTCGCATGCGCCGGCCGCGACGGCGAGGTCGGCGTGCCGACAAAAAATATGAAAATGTACGGTTGGGCGAGGGGGGCGGGCAGTGGGCACCGGCGGGGGCGGGCGGGCGGCGGCAAGTGGGGGGAGGGGGGTGACGTGGCGGGGGCGCGTGGAAGGCCGTACGGACGGCGTTAATGCGCTTCCATTACGGGCGCGGGCGGGGCCGTACGCTTGCTCCCACTTTCGAGGAGCGGGCAGCACCCACAGATTGATCCGTACGTCTGTACGGACAGATGCCGCCGACGGGGGCTTGAGAATCGAGACGTTTGAAAAAAGCGGCGACGGGGGGTGTACATGTGACGCAGTTGGGAGACCCATTGAACGGTAGGAACCAGCACACAGAACGGACCGTTGGAAGCGTACGGATGGCCGGGCGGAGTGGGGCGGCTGGTGCCCCAAGGGGACCGGGTCGGTCCCCAGTCCCCCCCACTCCCCCCGGGGCGCCCAATATTAGGAGGGGAAGGCGGGATTCGTCCCTGGCTCGGGGACGTTGGCGCGGAGATCGGATCGAACGGCTGGCGCTGCGAACGTCTTGTTCACACGCAGAAATCATCTTCTAAAAAAATAATCATGGCAGAAGGGAAAACTAGGTTTCCTTCAGACCATGTCGAGTGAGAAAGTTCAACTTCAAAAAGTGGCTCCGGCCAAGGCGGCACAAGTTCAAAATGGTGGCTTGGCTCTGAGAAACTCGTTAGATGTCGAGCTTGAATTCCCATGCATGCATAGAAACCTTTTTTTTCTGCAGCCTTATGTGTCCGATCTCATGGTCCACACCTTAAACTATGGTGGGACGCCATCTGTGACTTCCAATGTTTCATATCTACATGCTTATGTAAGTGTCAAAATGGCACCTGGTGACATGCCAATTCGGCGACTGCCACCAAAAGTGTGCTTGCCATTGCTCACTTTTTGAAGCAACGCTTTCATCCGTAAAACTTTAAATCAAAACAAAAACGCTTCAGAAGCAAAATTTCCAGGAAGTTGCCTCCCACAAAGCCCGCACTCACGCCCGGTACGCGGAGAGGAGTTGCGGCGGTCCCGAGCGGTGGACTTTTCGTTCCCCGAGAAGTGCGGGCCATGACGCTGATCATTGCATGCGCCGGCGATCAATGCGCGCTTGCATGCGCCATCATGCGCGCCGTGTGGCGCCACCTGCGCACTCAACCGCGCCCACTGGCGCGGCGACCGAACCGACGGTTGCCGCCGGTCCAAATGATTGCCGCCGGCAGCCGTTGGGGGAGGCTGCCCGAGAGTGGGCTGCCCTCCCACCCGGCGGTTGGCGGTTGGCCGTTGGCCGTTGGCCGGGCGGCCAGGCGCCTCTCTGTACGGTGGGAAACTGATCTTTACGGATTTCCACGCTGTCGCAGCATGGAACCAATGGAGGCACAACCGTCCTTCGAAAACGACAAAAATATCACAGAATCTACTCCAA
This sequence comes from Zygnema circumcarinatum, assembly GCA_037447605.1. NCBI lineage: Eukaryota > Viridiplantae > Streptophyta > Zygnematophyceae > Zygnematales > Zygnemataceae > Zygnema > Zygnema circumcarinatum. The sequence goes on from CM074805.1 coordinate 1,603,589, forward strand.
AATATCGCATGGAACCCGACGGTTGCTGCCCTGGTTCTCATATCCGTACGTCAATGTACGAAAACGTACGGTTCGTACATGAATATGTACGGGTGGACGGAGGCATTCATGCCCGGAGCCGCGGCAGTGGTTTCCCTCTCCCTCTCCCTCTCCCTCTTCCCGGCAGGGGAGCCATGGAGGCCATGGCGGCGGGCGGGGGGGAGGCGCGCGTGTGGCCGGGTCTGGAGAAGTTCAGCGCGGTGCAGGCGCTGCTGGAGCAGAACCGCCTGCTGCTCGCCGAGATCAACCGCAACCACGACGCGCGCCTGCCGGAGGGCCTCGCGCGCAACGTGGCGCTCATCTGCGAGCTCAACCAGAACGTGGGCAAGGTCAGCCACTGCGCGTGAGGGCCTGCCTGTGGTTGGAGGGCGTGTCTGCGGATTTTCACGGGGATGAGCTATAGGGAGGAGTTGCGGGCGGGAAGTAGAGGAGGAGAGTTAGGGCTAGGGTTAGGGTTAGGGTTAGGGTTAGGGTTAGGGTTAGGGTTAGGGTTAGGGTTAGGGTTACAAGAGGATTAGATAATAAGTAGGGTTATTACAGGAGTAGAGTTACTATTGGAGTTAGGGCGAGGGTTATGGTTACAGCATTAGAGTTAGGGTCAAGCTAGGATTAGGATTATTACAGGATAACCATTATGTTTGGAGTTAGGGTTAGGGTTAACGCGGGATTAGAGTTAAGGTCAGGCTAGGATTAGGGTTGCTACAGGATTAAAAGTTAGAGTTGGATTTTATCTTAGGGTTAGGGTTAAGTTAGGAGTTAAGGGTTAGGTTTAGGTTAAGGGTCAGGTTTCGGCTAGGTCTAGGTCAAATTTGCATGTCATTTTTTTTCCTGATTGTTGTCTTCGCGGTGTTACCAGATAGTTTGCCAGTGCAAGCATGGTGAAGGAGTTATCTGTGTTTAGTCAGCTGTGCTGGGACCTGACGGATTAGATAGCGACACTGCAGAGTATACTGCTGTCAAGCGCTTGATGGCAGGGCTGAAGCGCGGAGTATTAGGAGAGCTATTTTCTAACGGACTTCCTTCACTTTCAATTCAAGGGCATCCAGTAGATTCCTTTGTCAGTTCACATCTGGAATGGTGTTAACAAACCTGCTGCTTCGCACGATTGAATTCAGGTGGTGGAACTGTACGGTGATATTTCAAAATCCTTTATAAAGGCGTTCGGAAGCAGTAGCCAGCAGTGAAGGAGGATTCAGTCACGTGACCGGTGATTGCTTAGTTCTCGCCCTCCTAGACCGGCTGGGAGTGAGTGGTTCGGAATGCGTCACTGAACAGGGGTCCTTGAAGTTGATGAAGGCTCGCCTGTGCAAACTTTGAGCGTTTTGGTCTGATTTCACGAACGCAGGATAGTGTGCGTCAGTGTATAGCCGAGAATTTCTTTCCGTTTTTCCACGTATGAGTAGTCCACAACGCATTTCGTCGCACATTGCTTATCTATCGGATATGGCAAACTAGATAGCCTTGCGTCTCGTAGTACGCAGTACGGTTAGTGATTAGTCAGGTTAGCATAGTGCTGGACACGTAGCCGCACAGGAAGGCTTTTGATGCAAGCGCTTGTCTGGCACAGTGAGACGAGAGAGGAGCAAGCCATCTCTGGATCATAGAGCTGAGTCACGTCGCACTTAGTCAGGTTTTGGCATCGCCTTGTTGGCTGCACTAAAGCTGCTGCCCTCCCGTCCTGGCGGACATTGCATTCAAGTCCCTTGTTTCAAAAGACGCTGTATAGATAAGAACTTTAACCCTGACTCGTCAGGAAAGAGACTACGTGCGTCTTGGGTTGGAAGTCAACCGGTAGAAGCACCCATCATATATAGTCATAGGGTACGACGACTTCCTTTTTAGGTAGTTGTTCTCTTCTACTGGTTAATGCTGGGAAAAAAGCAAACTCGGATTCTCGATGTGCAATTCCGAGACTTCAGTCGTAGAAAGCCACAAACTGTATAGCTTTCAAAAAGTGTGCAATAACATAACGGAGCGTTATGTAGTATGTAGCGTCAATTCCCAAGGACCACACGCACAGTTTGACCAATGGCCATTATCTCGCCACACCATAACCCAGCTTCCACGACCTCGCTTGTTCAGTTTATTACCGAAGAAAAGAAATGTATAACTGAAACATCGCTACATTGCATGTCACTACAAAATGCCCTTCGTAGCAGGCAGTCTGCAAGGTGCCCAGGCCATAGCCACGGCCGTTCCATGGTGCGGCTTCACAGCGCTCTCAGTCCTACACGGCCTCCGTCAGACGGGAACTAAAACAGAACGGCCCCACTTACCCACCGCTGTGAGGGAGGCGGTGGGACCCACCCCCCTCAGCTCTCAGCCGCCCCCAAGGGCCGCCAGCTGCTTCTGGAGTTCCTCCAGCTCCGCGTCCGTGGTGGGGCCCACCTCCCCCTCAGCGGCACCACTGCTCAGAGGGGCATCAGAGGGAGGGAGCTCCCTCAGCAGACCTTCGGGCAGCAGTCCTGCACGCATCCATCCACCGATGAGGGAGGGGTCCACATGAGGAGAAAGGAATACCAAAGGTATTCCTTTTACTACCGAAAGAAAGATCTTGCATGGCAGGGCATGCATGCATGCATGCATTCATGCATGCACTAGCCGATTAATGACTTCTGGCTTCGGGGCCTTCGTGAAGGCTTTGATACTGCGCAAATCCGAATGGTACAGTTTCTATCATTCTGGAGGCAATGCCCCGCAGTCACTGAACAAAGGGATCGAGCGGCCCTAGTAAGCGGTAGGAAGTGCTGTGAACCGACGAGCATCTCATTTAAGGATGTCTTGATCTCTCACACTTCCACGATAAGCGAGATTTTGAGCCCTATGCTGAATTCAAAGTCGTCACTTCAACTCAGCCAAATCCCTACAGTTATCCGTTGGCGTGCTATAACTGATTGAGATGTAGGCATATCCTTTCTGAACGGCAGACAGCAAGACAAGCTTAGCATTCGTTGCGGCAGGCGTACCTTCTATCTCGTCCTTGTTGGTCTCCGCCTTTTGCGAGCTGGTGATGGCATCATCCTCATCCGCAACACTGCAATCCTCCCCCCTCCCACTTCCCCATAAAGGTCAGACTCAACCTCTACCTCCTCCTAAACAAGATGAAGTAAACCCCCAAGAACTGAATTGACTTCCTCAGTGTCAAGAAGAAATTTCGTCCAACCCTCCACCTGATCTCCCAGTCATTATCGGCATGAAGAGGGATCGCTGCCTCTTCTGCTGCTGCTGCTGCCGCGAGTTCAGCTGCTCGGCGTTCTTCCGCCTCTCTTTCTGGTTGCTTTGCGGCATATTCGCCCTACTCCAAGCTCCATCAAAGAAGAGTAGGAACTTCACTTCCTCAGACAACACGATGAAGAAATCAACACTGATAAACGCGAAAGAGCACCGCTTATCAACATACCGCAATGACGGAGAAAAGCTGTCAAGATTTTGTTGATTTCAGAAACACTCGTGCCAACCCAAGTCAAGACTCTAACCAGAGTTCTAACCAAAGAGTCACATAAAAACACAGGAGCACATCAGCGTGCAGCAACAGAAAACCCTTCTGTCTTGCTAATCCCATGTGACCAATACGAGGAAAACGAACAAATGACCGGCATCCACATATATGTGAAACTCGTGTCGCTTGAACCAGCGACAAAGGGCATCCACTTCAGCAAGCATACAACGAATATGCGTTACAAGGAAAGTGTCCCATTGCGCAAAAATGTGATGCAAAGACATTTGCTTCAGAAGCCCAAAAAAGGACGCCACCTGTCTTATACAGCACGCCTGGTTGGAGCATGTTGGGTTGGGCCGCATAGCCATAGTGGGGAAGAAGTCTTTGAGAGCACTATAGCCCTGCATGAAGTTTGGCGCCCACCTGACATGATCAAATACTCCACTCTCAAACAACACGCAACCACGTTAATGAAGACAAGTTCAGTAATTGAAAACAAAAAACGAGTGAGCATACAACATTTAGACCGTAGAATCTAGTTCCATTTTTCTGAAGCAGTCTAAGCCATGTAAGTGCCCACATTCCATCTTCTAACACGAGTCTGTCTGACCCGGCACAGTTGGACCTGCTTTAGACATCACCAACTGCTATTAAGGGGCATTAGACATTACATTGCCTGGACTGTCCAAGCCTCGCCGCCCACCGCTATAACGCATGCCCTTGCATGTATGACTTATCCCAACGCACACTTAGCTTGTGACAACTGCAGGTCTGTTTAGAAGTGAAGGTTAACTATCACACCAGGTAGGGCGAGACGTGTCCAAAGCCAAGGAGATGCTTCAGAGCGCTTTGCACGAGCAGTCCCGCCACAATTCCCTGCACCCCCACTCGCATCGCATACTGAATACGCGGCAACGTGTCTTGTAAGAGAGTGCCCAATAGACAGATCCCTTGAAGACTATGCTTAGCGTGATCCAAGAGTGTCTCTAACCGAAATGAAAGCAGGAAATGGGTGCAATACCTGCACATGCACAATTTCAAACAGTATGCTGTCGATAGGACCCAGAAGCAAGTCGCTGAGTTAAAACAGGGATGAGAGAGAGACCATAGTTGTCGGCAACGAAGCCGCGCATACACCTTCGCGTTTCAGAGTTTTCTCGTCAATGCCGGATGCCACTACCTGCAGCAGAGTGTCATTCGAAGCTCAGCAACTGCACATGCGAAGGCAAAGGCTGCCGATGCAAGGGCAGGAACAGAAGGTAGCAGCCGTCCTCACCAAGGGGGGGGCGCAGGCAAAGCAGGCAAGCTCCCCCGGAACGAGAAGTTGAATGTGGCCCGAAACTGCGTCTTCAGACACGCCTGCCTTCAGCCCCGCCTCCCCCACACAGGACCGTTGCACAGCGAGTCAACGGGAGGGCCCTGAACCCTGCTCGGCAAACAGCAAGCAGCACGTGCGGGTCCGGTTGGGCTCTCCCTCTGAGGGGCAATGGTGGCAAGGGGAGGGAATTGTGGCTGTGGAGGGGCACCTGACTCCATCCAGGTTTGGCCGAGCTCGTTGCAGGCCTGCATGGGTTCTCGTTCAGTTATCAGTGATTAGTGGGGAGGGGGGGGAGAGAGAGAGAGGGAGTGGGATGATTGAGACCCATCTATGCTAATCGTGATGAGAGCAGATTCTCATTGAATTGCAACAGGCTTTACATAATGACGGCTGTACTTGCATCGTCCTCTCTTTTGCCAATTTTAGAATAGCTTCCGCTGCATGGATATCGACAATAGGTGGGATCGTGAAAGCGAGGAATGCAGATCTAAGCGCTGACAGCTAGGTGCAGAACACATGAGGCTCGCAAATACATTGTACGGCAGCTGGGCAATCACCTGGTTGACAACCATGCGCGCTTCATAGTTGTCAACACAACTGAGTACAAGGTTCACTCGACTCCTGCGATTGGTTTCAGAGCCCCCTGTAGATGTTGCGTCTTCTGTGAGACTTTCCATGAAGCGTTCAAAGCCGTCCACCGTTGTTATGTTCATCGTATAGCTCTGAACCCTCCGCGCCACAGACCGCTTGGCGCATAAGCCACTGCTGTTGTCGCACAGGATTCGTTTAAAGGCATCAGCAAAGCGTTTAAAAAAAAAAAGATGATTTTCGAAACATGTGCGCTTTGAAATGGAAGAAAAGGGGCTGGACAACAAGCTGCACAAGCCTTCTCGTGCACAGCTTCCTTTAACGAAGAAGGAAAGGCTTTACGGTGTCTGGACATTTGAAAAGCAAAAGAGCCACTCATACCACATACAATGCATCACTTTCCTCCAGACGCATCAAAAGACCCCATAGGATGCATGAGTTCACCGTTCGCAGAAACGCTACCTCCTGCAAAACGAAGTATCTAGAGACTCTAGTACAAGATACCCACTTTGTGACCTACCCTCAAGTTGCTAAAAGTAACAGAAAAAATTGAGCAAGCAGGTGCGTAGAGAAGGTCGTCTGAGAGAAACCTCAAGTGCGACATCTGGATTTATCCCTTCAAGCGTTTGAACGGCCGCATCTGTTTTCGTCATGCCTGCCTGCACTCGCACAGACCCCAATTGCCATGCTGCCGATGAACACACCTTCGTTGGAGTTGGACCCACTATTGCAGGCTTTTCCTCAGATAAAACAAAGAGCAAAGACATGTTCTGAATGGCTTTCACCAACTGCAAAAGAGCGATGCATCTTGGGGTTGAAGCAGCAGGTCAGGCAGTACTTGCTCCGGCCGGAAGAAGAGTCGATTCATGTTGGCGAGCTCTACAGTATCGTAGTCGTACAGCAATAACCGACCAATTCCGCAGCGCGTCAGCATTTCTGCAGCCACGCTGCCAACTCCGCCAATGCCCTGCTCTCCACAAGCAGAACTGCCGACTATTGACCTTCTCATGCAGTTCTCGGGCGGCAAGAATAGGACTGCAAGGAAGGGCCCAGATTGACCTCACAGCTTTTCTTCACTGGGAAAAGGTCACAATAACCTCTTCGCAATGGCGAGATTTACACCAGTGAAATAAACAAATACCCCCTCTAGAAACGAGGAAAGGTTGACAGGAGCTGTTGAATATTGTTCAAACCTACAGAAAAATGATTTGTGTAACTTTGGATAATGGGTTCTTATGAGAGTAGAAAATCCAAAAATGAAAAGCATTTGCCGGAAGATTCTTGTACGAGTTTGTCGTAGAAGCAGTCATCAGTCTATGGCTCCGACGGTCCTCAGCCCGAATAAAATTTCATTCTATGCTGAAAATTCATCAAACAGCGGACCATACGACTGTCCGTTCTTGCAGGGTGAAAATCATGTAGGCCCAATGAATGGAGTTAAACGTACCACAATAGCGACTGTGAAGGACCGAATTTCCTCGTAATTATTCACAATGCCCATGCGCTTCAAGGCCATGAGGCGGCTGTACGGATTGCTGCTCACAACCTCCGCACTCATTTCCTGCAAGAAAACATCTTTTTCCTATTCTCCGATCAATAAATATATTGCAATATGTTTCAACCAACAGGAGTCAGACGCAGAGAACGCAAACGCACCTTAAGCTATTTTTAAATATTAGATTGCTTTTAGCTCTCTCGCTGATTTCCACTTTGAACAGAGGGCTGGACATCAGGAGAACTAGTCTTGAGAGCGCTAAATATTAGAACGCTTCCATCCTTCTTTTATATTTCTTTTGATTTTTCAACTTCATTTTATTTTTGTACAGAAGGCCGACTTTAAAACATCTCAATTGCTGATTATGTCCCTGTCCAGCGACAAACTAGCGCACTCACCACTATTTTCCCCCGTGGAGGAGTCCGGGCAACAGCCGCGAGAGAGCTTGACGCCATCTCCGCAATGCGCCCGGCGCATTGTACAATCTGCTCCCTTCCAAGAGAATACAGCTGATGAGCAAAAGCTCTCTACCAATAAAAAAAAAAAAATAGAAGAGCCGCAGCCAATGCTCACACAACACAGCGCTGTTTGGATGGACGCACCTCAGAAGCTTCTGCAGGAGGCAGCAGAGCCTTGATACGTGCCACATGTTCCAGCAGGCGCGCGGCCTCCTCCTCCAACGCTGCCGCCATGGCTGCCCTCTCCTCCCTCCTGCAGGGCACCCGCTGGCCCTTGCTCTTTCATGGGTCGCAAGGGCGGAAAAAGGTCACCAAATCAATGGCGCCGTTGCAATAGCAACCTTTGGCGATGGCTGCCAACCAATGGTTGCTAGCATTTTTTGCCGTTGTTTGCCAATGGTTGTCAACCACTGACCAAGCCAAACGTTGGCAATCCATCTTGGCAGTGTTTTGCAGATCCAATGGTTGGACCTGTGCAGTAGTTAAACCTCTCTTACCAGTGCAGGCTCGAGCCGACACTGCACTGCATACTGGTTCTGGAGAGCTTTCACCGAATGCCACCTTTGTATAAAAAGTAGATGTGCTCTTTCGGGTTGCACCAAATTCTACGCGAGCTTTTTCTAGAGCCGCTGTCTAACCTTTGACCTTCTCGGTGAAAGTCTTATCTTGCGTAGGTGGTGGCCCATGTCCTCGTGGTTCTCGAAGCCACTCACATTCCGAACTTTGCCACAGACGGCAAGCAATCGACACTTTTGGTTTCCAAGGCGAGATCTGTGACATGGGGCCGAATTGACACAGGCACTTTGAGCCACCTGACCCTTCTTCTAATCAATGATGAGAAAGAAAGGCGGGTTTGTCCAGCAGAGCATAAGGTTGGGAATCGCTGAATCTGCTAAAGAGGGAATGGATGAAATCAACTCGGGCATGTGCTCAGATTAGACACCCTCACGCAATAAAAGGGTCATTATATTGCTAAACCCTAAATTTAGAGGTGAAGCTGTCCACATCATTCTGTAATGTCAACATGAACCGAACGCATTCATCTTCAATGTCCGTTAGACTCGTTTTTTACAGAAAGTGCTCCATTTCAACAATTAGCCCTCTTCACTAAGCAGAGGCCATATCAGTGCAACTGCTACTTCTTAAGGACGGGAGATGCTGTTTGTGCGGGGGAAGCAATGCCATTATTGACTGCCAAGTGAGAACTACACCTAGGAGGAAACTGCGCCCCATGTCTCTGCTTGAGGGCGAGACCAGTGCTGAACTGCGCAAGTGGAGAACATAACTTAGCGGCGCGAGGCAACCTTTATGTTTTTTTTTTCTGCTTATTGCTGCTAGTGAGCAAACAAATAATCAAAGCTTGTCCAAGAAATCGAGTATGATTTCACACGTTTGCTCCGGCTCCTCCACATGCGGGTAGTGCCCCACTTTGGCGATGATCTCATACTTCACCATCCGCGTTGATTCCAGGACTCTCGCCAGCTCGTGCGCTTCTTCCAAAGGATTCGCAAAGTCAGGGTCCTTCTCTCCAAATATAAAGAGCACAGGGCACGCCACTTTCCCCACCGCCTGCACACGTGAAAAAAAAACGAACCTCCCGTTATGAAGGGGCGGGCCGCCCTGCAGGGGAGCGAGCAGCCATGGCCGAGCTTGCGGAGCCTCAACACGAAGGTGCCCCTACCTCAAAGCAGGGCTGCTTGCTCCCACGTGCCAGTTCCGCCACAGCCCACAGGCGGCCCGGCTCATTCAGGGACATTCTCAAGGCGGCCCCATACTCTGGCAGGTCGGCGGGAGGCTTGCACTTGAAGAGGGACTTGTAGAAGGAGACCCATGCGGCCATGCCCCACGGCCATGCAAACAGCACGTAGCTGAGCGGCCGAAACCACAGATCCTGCAACGGGCCACATTCGGCTTTCACAATTAGGACTGTTGGGCTACTGGGCGGGGGCTTCATTCTTAACGAGGTTTGGAGGTTGACATATACTTGCAAGTTCGACTGATAGTGGGGTCACAATTCGGTTGCCGCCTTAGATAATGTACTGACTTTGTGCAGACCCCTCACAGGCTAAGTGAAAGGAGCAAAAGCGCAGTTAAAAACGACTCTCTTTGACAAGGCCTGGCCATCCAGACCGAACTGCGCCCTGCTATTAAATCCCGGCCACTTCCTTGCCCTCTAAGTTAAAGTCTGAATATTGTCCCGCCCTGCGGGAGCCATGCATGCGGAGCACGTGCGTTTGCACACAACGCTGCTCTGCGTGGTGAGGGGAGAGGGCGTACCTGAGGGAAGTCGCGAGCAACTGGCGCGAGGCCAATGACAGCCTTCACGAGCGCTGGACACACGGTTGCCACTTTCAGTATAGCGGCCCTGAAGGCAACAACAACAACAAACAAGTACTACGTAAAAGGGTAAGGATAATATTCCATAAGGAGCTTCTCTTGTCTTAAGCGATTTTCTTGCCAACACAGTTTCCTCGGACAGTTGTCCACATCAGGGCCTGGAAGAGGCGTCTCCTTGCCTTCAATGCAAGTGAACGAGAGAGAGATAGAGAGAGATTCAAAAGCATGCAATATAGACTTATACTCTCCGAAAGAATCATCCTCCTTCAAAGACTGAATTCTATGCAACATTTGACAACGATAGGTCGTCGGGCTATAGCTTTACGGCGTGCAGGAAGAAGTCAAACGAGGCGGTTCCGTGAGGTAAGGAAAGTCCCTTGCTAGGAAGTCTGCGTGCCTTTGGTCCCTTGACTGCATACACGAGGCTGCAACCAAGCTACGAGAGAAAATGCACACATGTGCGATAGCCAGGATGACAATCACGCGGCTAGGCATGGAAGTTGACAAAATAGACATACCCTGAAAGAGAGTTTCCAACAAGAATCACGGGTTTGCCGACACCGAGAAATTTGAGAATGACGGCAACGTCATTGGCCACATCAAGGGGCGAATAGGAAAGAAACCCGGCGGACGACTCCCCGTGGCCCCGCAGGTCGGCAAGGAGCACTCTGTGGCCCTGCAACCCTCCTCCACATTGCATTTTTTTTTTGAAGACTTCGGCTTCGCATTCAAGATTCGTAAGCATCGGCCCGCTGCGCAACTGCCGCACTTGCAATCAGGTTTTCGTGCGCTGTTATAGTAAAGAAGCAGCTAAACAAGCTGTGCCGGACCCCCCAAAAAAATCCCTTATGAACGGTCACACCTTCTTAGCAAACAGGAAAGCTAAAAACATGGAGCTGAACTCACAGCTGCATACAGAAGCGGAGCCAGGAAACGGTAGCTCTGCCGGAAATCGCCCATGCCGGGCAGCAGCAAAAAAGTCTCCGACGACTTGCCCGGATTTCTGGGCACTCCGCTATCCTCCACTGCGATGGCCCCCGCGGAGTGTATGGCCACATCCTGCATGACGCCATCGCCACTCCATCAGCTTCCGGAGAGATTACATCCATCCCCTCCCATTCCAGCCCATGTCTCCGTCTCCTTCCCCCCCTTCACCACACCTGCCCCTCTCCCCCTTTCCGCCTCCCTCTCCCCCTCCCCTGCAGGCAGAGTCCCCTCCCTTCCCCTCGCCCCCCCCCCCCCCCCCCC
>CM074805.1:1614520-1629598 GCA_037447605.1 Zygnema circumcarinatum
CCCCCCCCCCCCCCGCCGCGTGCCTTGACGGAACCGTCCTGGAAGACAGGCGGGAGCGGCGCCATGGCGGACGGGACCCCCTCCCCTTCCCCCTTCGCCCAGCAGGAGGGCGGCCAGCACGCCCGCATCCTCCCTCCCTCCTCCCTCCCTCCCTCGCACGCGCGGGGCCTGAAGCAGGGGGGGCGCGCCTGACGTCACGCATATGCTTTTGTGACGTCGTTACTATGGTTCCGTACAGTCCCGCGTGAAACCGGAGAGGGAGTAGAGAGGGGGGAGAGGGAGAAGGTGAGGGTGAGGGAGAGGAGAAAGAGGGGGGGAAGGGGAAGAGGGTGGAAGAGAGACAGCGAAGGGAGGGAGGGGGGAGGGAGGGAAAGAGGGTCGCCATGGCGCGGCGCAACATCCTGCGGGCGCTGGACGCGGCGAAGACGAGCGCGTACCACTTCACGGCCATCGTGATCGCCGGCATGGGCTTCTTCACGGACGCGTACGACCTCTTCTGGTGCGCGCTCTGCTCCCCCTCTCTCTCTTTCTCTCTCTCTCTCTCTCTGCTTGGTCTGTCAGCCGTTAGCTGGAGAAACCCCGTGCTCGCCTTTTAAGCCGACCGCCTCTATTGCATGCAGCATTTCCACAGTGACGAAGCTTTTAGGGCGGCTCTATTACTACGATCCCTCAACAGGGAAGCCCGGGTCGCTACCGCCGAGTGTTTCCATGGCCGTCACAGGCGTTGCGCTCTGCGGTACTCTGGCTGGACAGGTGGTTATCACCTAGTCCCCTCCTCTCTGCAAATATTTCCCAGTGCAGAAATGTATCATTTTGCGGGCGGCTTGGCTTTTTTTTTTTTTTCTTTACTTTTCTAATTATGACATGAATAAACTTTATAGTCTTAATAAACTGCGCCCAAGTAGTCTTTAATACTTGCTCCATCAGTCCTTGCTCAAATCCTTGTGTCCTTTAAGAAACGTTACTTGGCCTATGCCCGAATCACCGCAGGTAACGCCTTTCACATGGCTGACGGAACGATAAACAAAAGTGTGAGATCAAAGACTAATTGTTGAGCGCAAATAATTGTGCAGCTCTACTTCGGATGGCTTGGAGACAAACTGGGGAGAAAGACGACCTACGGCATTACTCTATTGCTGATGATAAGCTGCTCCGTCGCTTCTGCCCTCTCCTTTGGTCACTCTGCCAAGGCAGTTATGACTACTCTCTGCTTCTTCCGCTTTTGGTTGGGCTTTGGAATTGGAGGCGACTATCCCCTTTCAGCCACCATAATGTCAGAATACGCAAATGTGAAAACTCGAGGCGCCTTCATCGCTGCAGTTTTTGCGATGCAGGTGAGCCTCGCGTCGTCATGTCTTTTGATGTCAGCATTGCCGCATAAAAAGCTAGCTTACTTCTCCTTTGTATGCACTTTTTTCGTCTGTAAGAGCTGTTCTTTACACCTCCAGGAGGGAGCTGCGGGGGACAGGGTATCGGGATTTTGTGTGCTGCTGGTGTCTCTATTATAGTTTCCGCTATCTTTATGAGGGCTTTTGACAGTCCCTCCTTTGCGGAGGACCCCGTGGCATCAACTCCTCCTGAAGCGGACTATGTGTGGCGGATTGTCTTCTTGGTCGGAGCATTTCCTGCTGCGCTTACTTTCTACTGGCGGATGCAAATGCCAGAAACGGCGAGGTACACCGCCCTGGTGGAGAAGAATGCAATGAGAGCTGCTGCAGACATGGCGGAGGTCGGTCATGTCACTCACTTTTGCCAATATCAAAGTCGGGACACCATGTCACTCTTATGGGAGCGTTCAATGCTTGTTAGAATACTCCTCGAGCTGCTTGTGAGGTGAGTGTGGGTGAAGGGGAGAGGACGAGTGATAACGAATAGGTGTTGGGAGAGCAAGGAATTTGGGTTAATTTTTTTGCAGTTGGAAGGGGGATGCAGGTTCTTAAGGTGGATTTGAAGGAGTTGGATGGACCCGTCCTGACTGGCAAGCTGGAGTATTCCCTTTTCTCGCGAGAGTTTTTGCGGCGCCATGGCTGGCAGCTTTTGGGCACATGCTCCACGTGGTTCTTTCTGGACATCGCATACTACAGCCAGAACTTGTTTCAAAAGGACATTTTTACAGCGGTTGGATGGTTGCCATCCGGCAGGTCTATGAGTGCGATCGAGGAGGTCTATAAAATATCTCGCGCACAGGTAAAGTTGCCAGATTGAAAACTGATTGACTTCTGCAATTGAAAGATGTTGTATCTCCTTCAACATTTTTCACGAGCTTGCTTGCTCTCTGACGTTATGCTGCAGGCATTGATCGCACTTTCTTCTACTGTACCTGGCTACTGGGTTACTGTATTTACGGTAGATTGGCTCGGTCGATGGATCATTCAGTTTCAGGTACGAGTCATTCTGGATTAATGCATTCTTGAAGCACCCTGAATCTGTGTCGTGATCTCTGCTTTTGTTCACCATTTTCACGGAAGTTGTCAGAAACAGTTTCTTATCTGTTTGTCTGCCTGCAGGGATTCTTTTTCATGACTGTCTTTATGTCCATATTGGCCGGAAACTATCCCAGTTTCAGAGGTGAGAAATGTCCTCAACCCAATGCACACGAGCTTTGCGGTGGAAATCCACTCGCTTTCGCCGTCCTTTATGGCTTCACCTTTTTTTTCGCTAACTTTGGTCCCAACTCAACGACTTTTATTATTCCTGCCGAGCTTTTCCCGGCTCGCTTGCGATCTACATGTCATGGACTCTCTGCTGCTGCTGGCAAAGCCGGAGCCATAGTTGGGACATTCGGTTTCTTATATGCAGCGCAGTCGAATGATCCATCCAAGTTCCCCGTTGATCCCGGCTACTCGAAAGGGATTGGATACCAGTATTCGCTAATGATATTGGCTATTACAAACGTTCTAGGGTTGTTCATGACGTTCTTTGTGCCAGAAACCCGCGGTAAAGCGTTAGAAGAGCTGTCAGGAGAGTTGTATGATGAAGAGTCTGATGAGGTCGAGGAAGAAAGTGGTATCGACGACGACGAGTACCCATCTCATGAGTACATTTGATGGAAGCCGCTTGTATGCCAACTTAATATTCTTGAAATCTCATCTACAAATAAAGAGGCGGTGTGGAAACTGCTAATGCCCACGGACCTGTGGGCTCAAGTTTTGTTCAAAGTCCGGAGAGTGTACAGTCGCAGGTGTTGGCTACAGAGCTGACGAGAAGGGCAATAAGTGTTTGTGAGGGGAGGAGTCTCAAGCCATTACTGAGTTGGTGACGTAGTGAGTTCTAAATGTAGGAAGCGGCTGGCAGGAAGGGCGGCGCACAGGTGTTTATTTGATGTAGGGGTTGAAGTGTTGGAGCAATGTTGACTTATTTTTTAATGTACAAATTATGCTGCTGTGTCAAAGGTGTGAGCTCTCGGTGTTCTGAAAGTACTTGTGCATTCATGTCAGTTGACTTCCTTCCCATCTTGACATGCTGCTTGCCAAAAGCAGACCGTTCCAGCATGCATGGGACAGAGGGAAGTCTGGCCATTCAGTGATAGGTAGACTGCAGATAATGAACTCATATCTTCAATTTCTTTTATGATTTGGGGTTCTAAGGGTTTTGGGGGGCCTGGATATTACACACTCTTATTACACTTGGTTCCCAGAAGACCTCAAGGTGGTTAAAAACTTTCTTCCACGAATGTTGTCTGTGGCCGAGTTTCACATAATAGGGGGTCTCAAATTTAACAATATGTTTTACACCAGAACGACTACTTTGGTGACATCGCGAACCCTCCCCCCAGAGGAGTACTTCCGTAACTTTCCTTCTCGTCAAATTTTGTTAAAGTCTGGGACCCCCTAATGCCAAGGACTTCTCACATTGTATGTACGAGCCAGAGCAGTGTAGACGATGTCACTCCAACAGAGTCGAGGAACGTAAGCAAAAAAGTTGCAGTTTTTGCGATTTTGCACGGCATTTCTTGCGGAAGGAATTGAAACAACGAAGGCGGAAAAACTCAGATCTCATCCTATACTTGTGGATGACTGGAAAGGGAGAATGGAAGTGGCATTGATCTCACGATGGCGATGCTGCCATCAAGGGAAAGGAAAGGAAAGGTGGAAAGGTGTTTCGTTATGGCGATAACAAAACATCAACAGATGACATCGCTTCCTTTCTCCTTCGTCGTCCAAACGCCCTTTTAGTCCCCTCGAGGGAGGAGACGAGTCAGCTGCTGAAGGAAGGTCGCCGCGTCTTCTTGGCTTTGTGCAATCAGCCGGACTCGCAGCACCACGAAATCAAGGAGGAGTTGGACAAGACTGACTGCGTCCATGCGCGGAAAATCTGCGTCACGTGGAATGGTGTACAACTCAACTGAATGTCGCACACAAAGACTGCCTCCAATCGCCTCTGCCATAATACTCTGTTCAAATACAAACCGATTCGTCGGCATTATTTGCACTTGTGTTGTTGAGCAAGCCTTTTGAAGATCAATGCAGGATTCTTTTGTCTCTGAAGGTAAATGCTGAGTAATGATTTACAAAAGACTGGAAAGCAGACCGCAGGCTGTAGGATTGTGGGTTGTCACCTCCATCGGAGCCGCTCCTATCCTCTCCATCGCCTTCACTCCCAAGGAGGGCGGACAGTACGTCCACAAAGATAGAGTCGGACGAGCTTGTTGCACTCGTCACAGGAATGCTGGTCAGTACGTCTGAATTTGAGACAATACGACCTGTGCCCGAGGAAAATGGGTTTGCATATTCACTGGCAGCCGCATTCGTACTTGTGCTGCTTGCTAAAGCTTCTGCCAATTGCTGAGCATTAGGACGAGCGGGAAAGTCGTTGCTGTTTTCGTTAACCTGCGGGTGGAAAAAAGGGATCGTCAATGGAGGATAGTGCCCTTTTTATCTTCCTTTCACCTATGATCGATATGTGCTTTCATATACCTTTAGCTTCAGTGCTTTCAAAAGCTCTAACGGAAAACGACTAGAAACCAGAGACTAAGGGTGCGGATGTGCGATGGGGGCTCTATCCATGGAGGCACTTCACGGCATACAACATTTCCCTCTGCACCTGTGTCCCGCCAATACGAAGTGAACAAACGACCTGCGGGCAGCCACCAGGCTGATCGGCTGGCTTTGACCTTTGAATCTGTGTGCGCGTGTCCGCATGAGGGAGGGAGGGAGGGAGGGAGGGAGGGAGGGAGGGAGGGAGTGCGCCAACCATGTCCGGTTCAGTGGTAGAGGGCCTGCTGGGTCCGAGTGCTTGAACCAAACTCGTGATCGCCTCATTGTAGTCCAACAGTTGCGACGATGACGTGGTAGTCACTGAGCTGAGGTCAGCCTGTGCGCGACAATATCAGGCTGTGGACTTCAGACCACGTTTTAGAATGCACTGAAAATTTGGATAAAAGGAGAAACCAAACGATGAGTCCGTTTGCAGCAATTAATAACACTGCTCGTACATGAAAAGAACAAAGCGTTTGGATTTGCTTCACTGGAGCCTTAAACGAGCAGAGTGAGCTTACAGTGAGTGGTGCAAAATTCGTAATGATTTGAGCATTTTCCATTACGGTAACCCGAACAACATAGCCACTTGAATTCGCGAGAATCCCGTTGATCAGTTGCGGGGATGCAGTCACTTCCCCAACGTACGGTTGTTGACGGGACGATGGAGCATTGTTAAGTCCGCCGTACAGCACTATTTCAGGAGTTTCAAAGGGGACTGCTTAAGACCCAAGATGATGTACACCTACGTGAGTTAAGCGGCTGCCACGAATAGATACAAGGGCTAAAGATAGCTTTTCAGATTTCCCAACAAACCTCGGGCATTATTTGCCCTTTTGTGTAATGAGGAAAAAAAACCCCAAAAAAAAATAAGGGAGTACAAGCCTCTCCTTAGGCATGCTGCTTACTAGGAAGAAGTAAAAAGTACCTGCGGAGTTTCCACTGTTGCGGTAGATTCCGGTGGAAACTGGTTGTGTGTCCGAGGGAAGGCCGCTGAGGATGTAGGAAATGAGTCCGGTTCCCGCAGCAGCCGAAATGGAGGACAGCCCACTCGCAGCTTGGTCACCAGTACCTTCGAACTGAACACGGCTGAAAAAAACTCTACGAGTTTCCGGAGATGGGATCCCGTCCTGACAAACTGCAAAAAACGAAACAAACATTCAGATGTTTGGCATGTCAGACAAAAAGCCCTTAATGTGAGTAGCAAAGGCACAAAGTTAAGCTGCAATGTGCCGCAGAATGACTAAACGAGTAATAACATAAGTACAGCACCGACTCCTTCTAACCAACAATAAAGCACAAATGCAAACTCGGCGTCAGCTGAGTACAGTATGCTAAAAAATCCCGCTCACCTGCAAGCGCGAACAATGCCATGGAAACCACGAGTATGCAGCATGTCCTCCTCAAAGAATAAGCCATAACGGTAAAAGCGTACGAGCAAGACAACACGCACTCACCGAGCGAGCTATTGCGCGCCGCCCGCGCCTCCGAGGGGCCTTTAAACCCGCGGGTCGCCGACTCGCCGGTCGCGCCGTCTGATTCCCTCGCCCGCCGGCCATGCAGCGCCATGCAGGGCCGTACACGGTCCGCCGTGTCCGTACATCGGAGGACGCGCAGCGGCCCGTCGATGGGCGCTTTGTCCGTTCGCACGAGCGAGGCCGTTTGACCGGCGGCTGTCAACCGGCTTGCGGCGGTTTGGGCCGTATCGGTATCGGCTTCAGAGGTGCTGTACTGAGTACAAATATCACGATATACCGAGGGCGATACTGCAGGCTCCGGTCTGGGGAGTGGACACAATCAAGCAAGACTAACTTGTTACACATCTCACACTAAAGAATGCGTTTTAGAAAGTGTTATCTTAAGTTATGCATCGCATTGCATGAAATGCCATGCAAGTTTGTTCACAGCCTGGTCAGCGATCGCTACAAGGCAAACGCCGACGAAACTGTTGCCAATTATTCATCAACAGCGGCATGCGAGGGATGGATGAAAGCTAAGGCTTTTTCAAAGTTTTTCAACAAGCGGTTGCCATACGAAGTAAAGCGAAAACCGCAGGTTAAAGCGGGTGGGCATTCAGGCCTGCCTTCCGATTTCAAATAGTGCAATCCGTCTGATGGCGAGTATATAGAAGCTACTTGATTCCCCATCGCCATATCTGAGCAGAACATAAGGCAAACTCTCCATGAAAGTCCTTACGACGTATTCAACAGCAGACCAACAAACTAGTTGGTGCTGCCTTTAATTCAAATAAAGTGGCATAAAGATCCATACGAGGTCCCTCGCAGAAGCAACTTTCTACAATGATTCCACTGCAATGGTCTCCGAAAAGAAATGTCTAACTTTTTTTCTGACAGCCACCGACTCCTACATCACGACCCGCGGCCTCTAAGGAAAAAGATAATATTGACAGACTTACCACTCACTCGTTTCCTTCTCTACCGCTACTGCCATCCCTAACACCTACTTAAAAAATTTGAGATTGGTGTCACCAATTGGCAATGGTAGACAACATGGAACCGGACCCACCCAACCCTGCAACCTACCTCTCTCCCTGTCGCCCACCCTCCCTACTCTACATAGTTCACATGCGTGCGTTCCCGCTGCCTTATATACGCCTGAGAATTCGCTCGGTTTCTCGATCCAAAAACGGGGATTAATGACCGCCGTAATCCGCCCTCCATGCTGAAAACGTCATGACAAAGCAATACGCTTGCTTGCAATCTGTACAAATTGACGAGCTCCGACGGACCAGGCACCAAAGAGTAGGATCTCCATGAACAATAAGCGGAGTGATGAAGTGTTCCCACCTGGATAGCTCTGCTCCTACATCACTCGCCATGTCTAGAATATTCGGGAGACAATAAGAGAGCAGTTGGTGGCGGTGCGATAGTCCGAAAGCTACTGGAACTGTAGGAACCAATTTCCACTCTCAATCTGAAGGTGTCGGGACTGTGCCGGAATTGCGTGAGCCTGAAAGCGCTAACTCTGGTTCAGAAGCACCTGAGTTAGATAATTGCCTTGTACCATCGTCTTTGCTGCTTTCCTTTCCATTTGAAGATGTTAGCTGCGAGGGAGGCTCTCCATCCAACGGCAAGTCAAGAACTCTCTTTGGCCCTCCCAAAGCCACCTCTAAGACCAGATTCTCCTCCACAGACTGAGACCTTCCAGTAACTGCACCTTGCTTCTGCCCACTACCTAACGCGTTTGCCTCTGTCAATCTGTCGTGCCGGTCCTCCATAGATGCTGCATTCACCACTCCTATTGGCTCTGCGACCCCACCGCTGCTCACAAGACCCGCTGTCGAGTCAGGGGGGGGAGAGGGATCAAAAGCCAAGCTACCAGTTCGCCCAATGCTTGGCAAGGCATCAAAGCCAGCTCCTGCATGCCGCTCGTCTGCAGAGCTTGCGGCGATATCATCACTACCAGGGCGAGTGCTTGGCGAGGGTGGGCCTGCTTTAGCTCTCACAAATCTTTCATCGAGCACAAGTTTTTCGCCCTTCCCTTGTGGAATCCCAGCATAAGGTCCTACAGGACCCTCTGGAATGTTAGCTGGTAGCTTGTCGAATGCAGCTCCTAGCAGAGTGATATCTCGGGAGTTCAAACCCATAGAATCCAAGCCCTCAAGTGCTCCTTTGCCAGTGGCTGCAGATGCTAGCGATGGTTCTTGAATGATACTTTTCGACCCATCGCCGACTGTCACTGAGATGCCGGGCTTTGCAACTTGACGTGTTTCCGGAGAGTGTGCAACCTTAGGGGACAATGGAGGGGGCTGCGAGGCAGGCATGTCCGCAGGCATTGAAAGTTCCTCTTCTGTACGGGATTCCACGGATGCTGCAGGTGCCTTAGACACCTGTGACGCTATTACAATCTCAGAAGGACTGAACTTCTCCTGACCCACCTTACCAATCTCTTCCGGACGACTTCGTTGCGTCTCAAGATCCTGCACATCCCCTTGTGGGGCATCACCACCAGCAGATCGATTTGAACTCTTCTGCGAATTCACCTGCAGTGCATCTGATGGCTGCTCACTCCATGGACTCGCTGCAGGTGTTGGTGCTGCTGAAGGTGCTACAGGAGGTGCAGGCTGTGCATCATCCACCACTGTCCCATTCACAGCCAGGTCGTCCCCAACAGTCTGCTGCTTCACTCGCTGCTGAGTATCTAAAAGAAGAAAGGGCTGCTGAACATGCTCATGTTCAGCAGGTGTCACGTCACGATACTGTACTCCACGATTCTCGGCCTCTTCGTATATGCGCTGCACGCTCCTGATTGGTGTGGCCAAGCGAGCACCATGAAAGGAGATGACATTAAGGAGGTCAAGTAATACCTCTTCCTGCGCATTTGGAAGCCCTAAGCCAGTTAGCCAGCTCAAACAAGTTCCTTCACTACAGACCTTTGAACTCCTATACGCGTTGTAGAGCGATTCAGAAAGAGCATATAGTGCAAGGGTCTATAACGGCAAAACACCTCACCTTAACCCGCATGTACTCCTCGAAATGAGAAGTTTTCACAAAACAAGAAACCATGATCTGCATGAAAGAAGTTGAGCCAGAAAAATAAGCATCAGAAATCCGCATCTCTAGATGCCTTGAGAAAAACATAGACTGAATGGGTCAACGGAAAGAGATGCTGCGGACTAATCCATAGTGTGACAGCAGTTTACCATTCAAGGTGCCTCATCCAGACCCCACTCAAAGCAAATAAGTCAGAGCATAAGTGGTCTAACCATATGGATTCTCCGAGCAAAGATCTAAATAAGATGCAAAGGTCAGACGACGGAAACACAGATAAAATGGAACAATTATAGACAGAATTGCAAATCTAATCAATTTAGCCTACACATCAGCGTATGCAATGCCATCCTGAACGCCACGGTTTTTGTGGTCTTTAGACTGTTGGCTTGTACGACAGAGCTCGAAGCACGCACCATGAGCGCCTGGTTGTCAGGATTGACATGTTCTAACACCACTCGGCGATGCAGATGCTTCTGTTCGAGCTGGGGATGCTTGCTGATGACTTTGCGCATAGTCGCCACAATGTCCTGCGTTAGGGCAACAGCTCAGGTTGGGTCAGACAGAGCAGACCATTCTCACGCAAACTTTTTGGGTGTGCGTCATGCACACTTCACTAAGCCATGCTCAATCACCTCCTTGAAGGAAAAATGGTCTCCATATAGTGAGTGGCATCTGAGTAGTGAGCAAACGTTAAGGATCTACAATAATTTCTCAATCAAGCATCTACCACTCTGATCAAGAATCAAACACCCAGAAAATGGCGACTCAGTGGATGGTTTTACAGGAAAATGGGACATCAATATGGACATTTAACAAACAAAAGGTCAGGAAAAAGCACGTGCTTCTCAGCTATTAAGCCCAGCACATGACACGGCTGGGAAGCTAAGAAGTGCATACCCCAATTTTGCCGACATCATAATGACTGATCCCGAAAAAGGTTTTGATACGCCAGTGTGTCTTTTGACTCAAATTCCGAACGACACTGACGCTGAATTTGTGGTTGGGAATGTGAACGGCTTCCCGATCATCGCCGCGAATGATGGTAGGCTCCCACCACCCCACATGCTGCAAGAAGCAATGATCCTTAGCAGCGTGTTAACAGCCCTGATGAACATAGCAAGGGTATCATTTCTCAAACAGTGAAATGAGACCAAGGGGAATTCATTCCGACAGAAAAAGTAGCTTACCTCCACAGTGCCAGAAACTTCCTGCCCTTCTATCTTTGTTTGGATCCATTCGTTCACCATGAAGGGCCGAGTTGCATGAATCATAATGCTCGACAAGAAGTTTGTAACCAGCTGCATCATAACATAAACGGTGGCACGTTTGCCATAGAGCGTCACAACCAAACGGTCCAATCAAAATGATGATGAATGGCAACTTTCACACTGTCCCTGAATTCTGCTACAATACTTGGCAGAACTTGAGACCACACTATGTAGCCTCTAATTCATCTGCCCAGCCGAACATCTCCATTCCAAACTGATACTCCACCAACTTCCACCGCGCATATCCTGCTTACCTCCCTGCCTGCGAGAGTGAGCAGCACTGTCCCAAAGCCACCAGCTGTAATCCACTTTTGGGTGGAAAAGCCAAGGAGCTCCATGAACAGAATCACAGCTGCCACCCAAACCAGCGTGTATACAGTATTCCCCACGAACTGCACTCCCAGCTGCAAAACCCAAGATAGTAACACTCACGTCAAACAAACAATCCTCCGGGTGTACCAGTAAACATTCCAGATCCTCACAGCCGTGAAAACTTCACAATCCCAGCTATGGGACAACTGGCGAGCAAACAGGCAGCATCTCACATTCCGGGACTCCTCCGCATCGCCCTGCCGCTCCACCATAAACTTCTGAATCCGCTGCGTCAGGCTGCAGCCCATGGCCCCTCAAGCACGACTTAGCCAAAATGGGGCACAAGCTGCGAATGGCTTGACCAGAGAATGGGCGCTTTTCATGTACACAGGCATGAGAACAACCGCAAAACGACTTCATTTGAAAAGATGAGACGAGCTGTCGTTCGGTAGTCTCGATACCCATCAATGTGTATTTCAATTTGTTTTTTCAATCATCTGATTTACGAACTCTTCCTTCGTTCGCTGGGTTTGCAACTGCATTGCACGAAACGGCCACAGAGAGGGGCAAACCTGGCAGTGCAGAACGCAAAAGCGAGCACTGTTGACAAGGAGCGGACGAAGTTAACGAAGCGATGTTTTATCGCCTGGCTGGTTTCAGATGCCAAGACAACCGGATCAAAGCTCCTGCCAGCAGACAAATATAAAAATATTGAGTTCCAATAAAACCAGCGAGTGAAAATGCAAAGTAATAACATTGAGAACAGATCTGGAAATTCAGGAATGATCAAAAGGACCTACAGGGTCTTGCAACGAAACTACAATGGCATCAATTGAAAGTGCGTGTCTTGTTCAAAAGAGCCTCCATCTCAGTGAACGTCATCAGAGCTGTTTATTTGCTCAGTCTAGGATTACTTTAAGAAAGCTCTGTAAGTCCCTAAGAGGGCTCTGGGTACATGTGCAGTGGCACCCCACCTGCATATGACTAGTACTGCTATCCAGATAATAACAGGTCGCACATAGGATGCCATAATGTAGCGAGTCCGACTTTCATCCCAAAGGTAATCTTTTCTCTGCAAGGTCACACAGCTTGCCATTGCCTTCATCAAATGGTCCACTGACAGAAGCTGTAGTTGGCGTACCAATAAGATAGTACATTATTCAACAGACGAGTTGAATTTGATGAAGGAGGGTACACAGACAGAAAATGGTTTCACAAAACAAGCAGAGATTAGGGCAGAGAAGCAGAAAAACTTGAAGCTGCATAGTGACAAAGACACAAACCTGTGAGGTGAAGGCCGTTTTATGTAACCAACAAATCACTACTTACTCTAAAAATTGTTCGTCGAAGAAAACGTAAAGTGGGAGTTAACCCCCAGATAGCGAAAGCCATAACGGCTATAGCAGGTGGAGTCAGCCATAAAGGGTGTCCGAGATCAAGGCAGGTAGGCAACCTGTTCCAATAGCACAGGGCCGGGGAATAAGCTCGACCATTGGAGAAATCATTAAAGAAACCTTCAACATTCAGAGTACAATTATGGTGGGCTTCCTCATCTAAGCAAGACCTCAAGGTATGAGACATCACCCTGATGTTTGACACAGCATCTGCGTTAGCTTTTAAGGGATGCTATGAAAAAACCACGTGTCTGCCAACTGACCCAAGTTTGCCCCTTGGAAGTAACATATAGCTGCATAGTTAGATGTACAGGCTCCACTGTCTAAGCCGATGTTGAGTAGAAAGAGGAAATATAAAAGTAGTGCATGTAATACATCATTTGAGGTGAAGGAAAGAAAGGCCACAGAAGCACTGCACTAGCAAGAACTGACCTGCTGCGCACGAGCGTCCATAATGTGCCGAGAGACGGCAAAACTGAGGCCGCCTTCACACATCCCCTGCACATTTTGGAGGGCTGTGGACTGCGGCCAAGCTGAAGCTGACGCCACATGTCTTGGCACCATACATTGCTCAAACCGCCGCTGCTTATCTGTCACCAACAGCGCAAAAGCAAGAAATAATGAGACCGGAGGCTACTGCTTCACACGATGTAGAGCAACGACATGGTCGCTGAAACATGACTTCTCAAAATTCTCAAAGCATCACCTCCGGGGAGAAGTGCATTTATTTTCTATCATCACTACCAAAGGACTGATGTTGCAGTTAGAAAAAATGCAACGGGCCCTAAAATCTACTGACACAAGAATTTAGCATTTGCAAATGAGTGATGTATTCTTCAATGTGTTTCATGTCCCCAGTACTTACGATGACAGGAGTGTCCACGAAGGCATGGGAGAACGCATTTCTTCCAGAGATACATGCGGGCTTCGGGATAAGGGATGCCCGGGGCCGTGCAGCCACCAGGCGCCTGATGGGCTCGAGCTTTCTGGCGGGAGGTCGGCAACTACTGGCTCTCACACTTTGCTGCAATTACAAATAGCAAAAAAATGTTCTGCGACTCAGCCACTTCGTGCTTGCCCCGAGCTTTTACGCAAAACATGGATTACCTTCAAGATGCCCCATGCCATTCACTTTTACTCTAATGAAACTCCAACAACAATGACAGGTTTCTCTGCAGCTCCTCACTCAAAAAGGCGGCGAAATAAAAAAAAACCCGAATAAATAGCCTTCTCTTGAAAGAATGCCAAACCCTAAAAAACCACCACGCAGAACGCCAGCTTCCAGCCCAACCACTCGCCAGCAAGCCCCGTACCCTAACCTTGCACAGCGACGCGTGCGGGGCGGCGGGAGAGCGCGAGCAAGCCGCGCGCACAGTCGCCATGGCAGCAAAGTCGATGCGGACGCGCGGTGTAGGAGGCGCGAGAGCAACCCCTCCCCTGCCCTGCACCTCCCTCCCTCCTCCCTCGCTCCACTTCCTCCCTCCCTGGCAGGCAGGCAGGCAGGCAGAAAGCAAGGCGCAGTGGGCGGGGGGGGCGAGGGCGAACCCTAATTTCCGGCGCCCCGTAAGTCCGTGACCCCTAGGCCGTACGCCCTACGGCGCATAAAAACTGTACGGTGCGGGCCACCCTGGACGCGCCGCGTGGCCATAGGCGGACCTCCCCCGCGGTCCCATCCCCATCGCACGTGCGAGCGAGCGCGGATAAGCGGAAGGGAAACACCGCGCCGTTCAAAGGGGGCCGTACGACCGCCGCAGTAACCGCTTTGGGAAGATCGGACGGTCGGTAGAAGCGCAAGAGTGATTGGACGGCTGATATGGACGACGGTTCACCGGGTTGTGAACTGGTAGCTGTACGGCAACCGACGGAGCTCCGTACGGTCACGATCTTTTGGTTCCGAGGCCGACAAGCTTTGTTAAGACGGCCAATGAGAACGCACCACGTGTCTGGCTTAATCCAGGGCCAAGATTCCGAATCACGCTCGGACTGTAACATGGAAACGCGTTCCAAAACTGGATCGGGAAAGGTCGCTGTCCTACAGTGCGTGTTGTAACTGCGAATATATGTTATCGTTACGGAGCGTCAACAGCGAACGGACAGTTGGATTTTAGGGTTTCCGTACAGGGTCCATATTTCGGCTCCCTCTCTGAAGGAAGCCGTCGGCAGCGCCATGGCGACGGCCGCCATGGCCTCACTGGGCCGGTCGGAGGCGCTCTCTGCGCGCTTGTGCGAGGTATGTGCTGCGGTTTCTTTAAGTAAGTAGCTGAATATGCTGAATTTGAATTTAACACGGGCAGATAGTCAATTGTCTCGAGTGGGAAGGGCACGTCCTCCTCATTTTTCGAACGGCTCATTGGTTTTTGTTAAAATGTGGAGGAATAGCTGCCACATTGACGGAAATGACGTGGATTATTGCACATGGCATCAAGGTGTCTGCAGAAGTTATGAGTTCTGATAGTTAGGGAGTGATATAGACAGATAGGTAGAAGGAGAGAGAGAGGGAGAGGGGAGAGGGAGAGGGGAGAGTGGGATAGAGAGGGGGAGAAAGAGGAAGGGAGAGGGGGGGTGGAGAGAGGGAAGGAGGCAGGGAGGAAGGGAGGTGGGGGGGGGGGGGGGG
>CM074805.1:1645358-1660729 GCA_037447605.1 Zygnema circumcarinatum
GAGAGGTAATGGTGAGGAACCTAAGTATACGTGTGACGTAGAGGAAAACACAATCTAGAAAAGGACAAACGATTGCTACAGGAAATTAGGAAAGAGTGGATGGCAATTAAGTTTTGCTAGTTGGTAATATTTGCGCTTGAAGATGGATCCCAGGTGATTTTGAACAGATATAATGATAAGACAATATTAGAGGAGGTTCGATTGAAAAAACATTAAGTCAGGGAACGAGCGTGGATGTTGAAATGAGTGACAGGGGCACAGACGAGATGCAGGCATGCATGTTAGTGAGCGGAAGAAAGGAAACGAAGGGACACGAAAATTAAAAATAGCGAAGGAGATAGCAATAGTGAAATACGTGGAAGTAGTTTGAGTGGGGATGAAAAGGAGTCTATGCCCAATGGAAAGTCACTGAGATGTAGTAGAAGTTAATGGAAGGTGGAGAAATCGGGAGCAGCAGATGGCGTGGGAGAGGGCTGCAGACGGGAGGGGAGAGTAGGAGAGGGGAGGAGGAGAGGGGAGGGACATCAGTTGTATATCAAGACAGGAGAATAGCGGAAGAAATTGGCGGTATTAATGGTGAAGCAAATGAGAGGGATGTACGCGACATTGGCTGACACGGGGACGGCCAAAAAGGGAGAGGGGGAGGGAACAGAAAAGAAAAGTAGATGCTAAGGGGAATGATAGTGGAGGCCTCCGATGTGGTAGTGGACGTGCATTTTCTAATCCTGGAGCACTTCATTTTTATTTTTTAAGTTAGCTTTTGTCTCACATTCCATAAAGATAATGTTTGAGAACGCTGATCGTCTGCTTGCTCCTATGTGGTAAGAGGACAGGTCTCTCCAGAGGACCGACCCCCGATTCTAGAACGTGATTTATGTTCATCCCCCGGTGCTTCATCGCAGCTTTTCGGTCGTTGAAGCTGATTCAATGGCAACTGCTCCACATTCATTATTCTATGCCTTCCATTGAAGGGTTTTTCGACCAAAATAGAAATTTGATTTTATTTGTACATGTTGAATTAATAACTCTACTTTTTATGTTTAGATTAAAAGGCTTTGTTCGAAAAGGCTTCAACGGTGGTAGTCGAAGGGAGGGCGGGACGGATAACTAATTCAGCATGAGCGCCTGCCTTGCGGACCAATTTCCATAAAGGAAAACGCATCACGTTTCTGTCTTTTTTCTGCATGTGTGTTGGTTCCTAATCGTTCCCACTCTCTCTAGGCGGGTCACTCGATGTGCTCGAGCTGCATGCATGCATGCGTCCTCGGGTGTGCGCTGCCCTTCCTTCCTCTTTCCCTCCCTCCCTCCCTCCCTCCCTCCCTCCCTCCCTCCCCTCGCCGCTCCCCGCCGCGTGCTGCATTGGAGGGCGAGGCCCGCCGGCCACTGTCCCAGGGCTCGGCGCGCAGCGGGGCAGGGCTGATCCGTACGTTTGCGATGCGACCCAATACGTAATTCTGAGATACGATATAATGCGATACGACGAGATATTGTCCGGGTAGTTTCTTTTCATATCGTATCGTCTTCTCGATACGGGTGTGGTATGCGTTGTGCTGCCGGCTGATGACGTCACGCCGCGTGGGGGGTGCCGTATGAGTAGGGATAGCAATAATAATTAGGAAAATGCTATATTCACACCTTTTTTGTCTACACAGACCTTTTTCCGCCGGGCAGATTTTAAAATAGACAAAAAAGGATTAAAATGATGGATGAGGATGCTTTTAACACACCTCTTTGGAATCGATACACACCTTGTTTCGGCGGGCAGATTTTATTTCACAATCTGCCCGTAGGCTGAAGATCCATCCGCCACGAGATCGTTCGCGGGTGTCCGTCCTTCTCACGTGCATTCAATGTCCGCCGTCGATTCCTTCGCAGAGCACACCACGGCAGATCACCGTTCGATCTGCAGACGGGCTGGGTCCCAGCGAATGGCACGCGCCCACGTGTCCAACCCAAGCCGGCACAAAACCCGTACAAAAGTGGTACGGTCGCAGCTTCGAGGAAAGGCGAAATGCCGTACATTGAGAGCCTGGCCACTCACAATTTGTCACGTCATACGAAAAAGACAAAAGTGGACACGTGGCAGACGGTGATTGGCCAGGCTTGGAGGAGCGGAGGGAGGGGAGGGAGGGGAGGGAGGGGAGGGAGGGGAGGGAGGGGAGGGAGGAGGAGAAGAAGAGGAAGAATCAGAGGAGGCAGAATGAACGAGGAGACGGCGAGACGAGAACGGGACAAAGGCTCTGCATGTCTTG
The DNA here is from genome assembly GCA_037447605.1 of Zygnema circumcarinatum. Classification (NCBI taxonomy): domain Eukaryota; kingdom Viridiplantae; phylum Streptophyta; class Zygnematophyceae; order Zygnematales; family Zygnemataceae; genus Zygnema; species Zygnema circumcarinatum. The sequence goes on from CM074805.1 coordinate 1,647,611, forward strand.
CAGCCCTCACGGTCTTCTCTCCCACACAAGGCCAAACCCATCATTGAGCCCGAAACACAATGCGGAGGTTTACAGTCATGATTCCAGGGAGCCGATGTGGGTTTGGAGCAAAGATTTTTTCTTGCCACAATATTTGATACATTTCCTGAGAAGTTAGCAACCGCCAAGCGCAAAGGAGCCGCTTTAAAATGAAAAGCCATTCCTATCAACAACCATTGTGAGTTCTACAGTACATATCCTCGACGGAGCTGCCTGAATACCAGCAACACCCTCTACATGTTAAATATGTGGACGAATAGGACTCTAAAAGCGGCTTTTAAATGCCGCCATTACCTCAGCGAAGCTGACTGCTGCTAAGCGTAAACACGGGGCTATCCCTCCCTCTTACGCAACCAAGATCCACGGACAACCCTAAGTCTTCTTTACGTTCTCTTGTACGAAAGAGCTTTTTCCTGCACAAATGTCGCAAAGAAAACGTCAACGCCGAGAAGGACAGGAACGTGTCTAGACTCTCTGTCAAGATTCCACTTCTTCAGCCACACCATTCAGGAGTGAGATAAGATTGGCAAGATAAGAGAGTGAAACAAGGCAAAGAGAAGGACCCCGCAGGCCGACTTTGAGAGGAGAGTTGGAGGGCGCACCGTGTGCAGCATGGTCGCTGGCAGCCAGGCGGGCGCTGTGGGGATGCCGGCCCATGCAATCTGCACAGCGCGCATGCATGCCAAGAAACATCAGAACGAAATGTCACTTACGAAAACAGGTAAGTAACAGGCCAGTCTTTTTGTTAGATATATGGCATAGGAGTCTTGAATATGTCCGACGCATGATCTGACTCAAGTTCACTAAGCTTTTCTTTGGATGGACAAGGTGTGCACCTTTCAACTCTGATAAGGGAAATGATACAACCAGAGCCTTATCCTGAGCTTAAGACAAAAAGGTCTATGCTTACGGCTTCGAGTATAGTCCATTTCCCCTTTAGGTTTGCAGATCACAAACACATTAACCGGGAATGGTTCAAGATTCATAGGGCAACATCGCTCATCATGGCAATCACACTACAAGAGCTATCATTGTCAGTCAAACCCTGCTCGCTTCAACAGAAACGAGAACAATCTTCACATACCACCATACTGATTGTATGCAATAAAGAGATGCTAAGGTGACCCAGCATCGTGAAAGACACATACCAGAGCGTATTCTCCTGACTCGAAAAAACGAACATCAAGCACCTGCAAGACAACAAAAAAGCACACTTAAATCCGTCAATTAGTCTCTTTATCGAGGCCTCCACTCTGTCAGTCCTGCAGAAATGCAACTTCCCTTCCCGCTCACTGTAGTAACACCACAACTTATACCTCGCCACGTGCTTCATAGATGTAGTCTAGACCTTTGAAATACGGGGGGTGGTCCACTGCCATGAACTGCATCCATCCCACCGCAAGAGGTCAATGTAAAAAATATCAAAATAAATGCTGCTCGGGCGAAATGCCTAGCTCCAATTCTGATAAACAGGTGGTTCTAAGACAGACACTCATATTGGCGATGGCAGACGGAGTACCTCAACACTCGCAAGATACGTCTCCTTGTCCACACGCACAATTAGTCCTTTCTTCACTGCATGCCGAAACGAAATAGACAATAATCTGGAATTGTGTTAGAGCGGGAATTCACCAAAGCGGGAAAGCGGACTAAAAAGGCTGAATGATAATAACAAAGATGGGAGCAGACTCACATGTTGGCTTTGGTGGCTCTTCCTCCTTCACGCTTTCAGCAGTTGTCACCGCTGCCTCCTCAGCCCTCACAATAACAGACTGCCTTTGTCTCTGCAATTTCCGGAGAACAGCATCAGCGTGAGAGTGATAACAGCAGCTTCCCTTGGGCACTTCATAGTGAACAGCAGCTTGTAAAGAACTAAGTTCGACAGGTATGCCAAATGGAACGAGATAATAATGCGAGACTTCAAAACAATCGTAAAGCAAAGGCACACCAACCAGGTAACCGCTTTCCAAAATCGAGCTTTCTAGAAAACCAAACACGCACAAAGGTTGGATGTCCTGCCCCGTACTCTGTTTCTAATCGATAACTGCTATATCTACTCTAAGAAACGTATTTTTTCAAAAACATCAAGTAACAGAGGAATATCTATATAGAAATCAAAGATTCAGAGGACTTCTCAAACTGAAGCAAGAGCTCTCAAAAGTACTCAGGGTCTGCGAGAAACTAGGGAGCTATCTTAATCGAAGTACGAACTCTTGAAGTATGGGAACAAGATTGGTGACATTAATGCGAAGTTGCATTGCTCAGATATGAGTATTAACGCCAAATTCAGAAATCTGGATTCCAGAACGAAGGCCTTTTCTGCTTTACTGTGCACAAGTGATGAGTGCTTCAGATAATGTATCTGGGGAACTGAAACTGAAAGCCTTCAGCCACCTAGGTTTCCAAAGACATCGGTCATTTTGCATCCGGCATTAGTTTTTTTGAAGTTTGAAACTTTAGGTCTTTCACAGTTGGAGGGTTGTAGAGCACCTATGGCTAGCACGATTACTATTGGAGTGCTGTACTTTAGGCGGCTTCTGAACCGCAAGGAGTAGCACTAAACCGTATAGAATATAGAACAACGACACAGCACCAAAGACGTGATACTTCAAGGTTTCAGGTTTCAAGGAAACACCACTGTTTTCTGCATTTATGCAAGAATCAAAGGCATTGGCGTACAAATGCCGCTGGATCCTTGAAACCTCGTATGCCCTATGCATTCCATAAGGTCAGTAAGTTTACTCCCAACAAAAGTGATTGACATAGACTGCAATGCGATTTGTTTTCTACGTGGGTACAACAACGGGAGTGCCCGCGAAGGGATGCGAACGTGCGATAAGGAATAAAAACAAGAATTTCAGGCGTTGGCATGGCATATACCTGGGTTCTTGCAGCCGTCAGGTGCCACGACAGGGCTGAAAGCTTCGTTGCAAAGGGCCTGCAGCTGCTGGTTCTTGCACCTTGCTGCAATTCCAAATAGCAGACAGACCGCACATCGTGAGCTCCTCAGCCTGTCACCTTTCTCAAAAAGAACGACTGTGTTTGAAACACCCTGCGATATCTACATTCTCATCAAAGGAACCAAGACCGCGAATTTCCCCTGCCGGTCGTCTTAAACCTGCCCTAATATTCAGTAAAAGGGCCTTCTCCATCAACAAAAATGCGCGAAAAGCGCCACTTCTGAACGCCGTCCTGAATGTGCGCCAAACCCTAACAGCGCTCCCGGACCCATGCTCCCTGGCCAAACTTCTGACGCCGAGCAGACTGCGACAGACCTTACCTTGCACAGAGGCGCTCGGTGGGCGGGCGCAGAACAGGTGGCCGGCGCGAGCAGAGCCGAGGAAGCCATGGCAGTGCGCGCTGCCTACGGCTGAGGGAGCGGGGCAGTGCAGAGCTGCCTGCAGGCAGGCAGTCAGGCGGCAGTAGCCCAGGGCATGCGTAGGGCAGCCGTAGGTAGAGCCCTAGGCAATAGATCCTAGGCCGTAGCCCTGCCGCGGTTGGCGCACGCCGCAGATGGATAAGCGTACGTCAGCCGACCAATCACACGCGGCCGGCGGCAACCAGCCGGCCGGCTGCCGACGGGCGTCCAGCCGGTTTTCGTACAGCACGGCCGACTGTACTGTACTGTACTGGCCGCGGGCGGCACGTTGTCGTGGACCTCGTCCCATCAAAGTGGCGCTTTTGCCTTTTGGCCGGCGGGCTGGCGCGGCTCCTCGTTTTAGGGCTAGCGAGTAGCGGCAGGCGCATCGCACGGCGGGAGGTACGCGGAGAGTTTTGATCGAACGGTGGAAGGTGGCCACGTCCAGATCGTGCGATAAAGTCATGGCTGATCATCGACGGCGCAGGGCGTCGGAGGCAGAGTAGTGCATGGCTCAGATGAACGGCGCGATTTGCGCGTGTTCGCTGTTGGGGTTGTACCGCGCCAGAGACCCGCACAGAACGGGCAGGAAAACTGTGACTGCGGGAGGTGGCGGCGCTGCACAGAACGCCCTCCCGTTCAAGCACGCGGCACCGCAGGGCCGCACTTCCCGACCGACGGACGACGGCTCACGAAGCCTTTGGCAGCCGAAACTCCCTCGAAGGGCGCTGTTGCGGATCTACATACATACACAAGTTGAGGGGGGCTTAGCCCTCCCGTCAGATTTTGAAAATTCAAATTTTTTTTATGTGTACATTTTATGCCGATGGGGAGCTAGCCTCACCTCAGCATAAATTCTGGATCCGCCATCTGCAAGGGGGGAGAGCTGCGGCCGTGCCTTCAGAGACTCCTGCAGAGTCTGACCAGCGTCACAGAGTTTCCGATTTTTCTGTACGGTACGGTACCTCGCCTCGATTTCGGACATGCGACTGGACTTAGAGTTTGACCGCTGTCGAAGGTCTAACTCCGACCAAAATTTTTACTCCGCATAGCCACTCGAAGCCCTTGTAACGCCGCTGTCCTTGCTTGTCAGACTTAACAAAATCGAACGGAAGATGTTTCTTAAATAATACTGAAGGTGCTTCATACGGAGTACTCTTTTGCAAGCGGATCGCGATATCGTTATACAATATTCGTATAACATTATTAACTGAACTTGTTTTTGCGCGACGTGCTCCATATCGGCGACCTTCGCGGCTGCTTCGAGTGCCGTATCCTTGTTGAGCCTAGAGGCGGGGTTCAGGTCCTCCGCAGGCGGTCAGGGGCGGACCCGCGGGGGTGGTTTAGCCCTTTCCGCTCAGAATTTGAGAAAGCTCCGGGGGGGTGGTTTAGCCCTTTCCGCTCAGAATTTGAGAAAGCTGTCAAACGCAGCAAGCCTTCATTGTTCATTTATCGATGTCATAAAGCCGGCGCGCATCGACAGGGACTATACACTCGCATTTCAGATTGCCTTTCCCAACTCACTGGTCAGCCCCTCTTGAAACTAACCTCCTGGATCCCCACACGACCCTTCAGACCCTAAAACCCTGACCGGCTCCTCGTGGTTTCCCATGTTGTCCATGTTGTTGCCCAACCCACGCCCTCCCTCCGCCTTGCGGCCCATTCCCCCGCCCCCTCCTAGCCGCCCTCCGCCCTCCGCCCTCCGCCTGACGCGTGGCGCCGTCACGATTCATCTGCCGTACAGAACTGACCGACCACCCACGTGCTGGCCGTACTGTACGAATTCGACCGTGCGAAGCCACGGCGACAAAGTATCCCGCTGCCGTCGACGTGGCAGCCGCGGCCTCCCCCCGAGGTACGGGACCCGACGTCATCATATGCGTCATGGCCGAATCCTTTTGACGCGCACGGTACGTGTGGTGACGTGTGCACTTGGAACAGCGTCCAAGTCATGCGCTCCTGGAGAGAGGGAGGCTGTACCGGGGAGAGGGAGAGGGAGCGGGAGTGGGAGAGGAGAGAGAGAGAGGGAGAGGGAGAGGGAGAGGGCAGAGAGGGGCCGGGAAGGGGAGTGCAGCCATAGCGAGGGGACATGGGGAAGGAGGGAGAGGGAGGAGGAAAGGAAGAGGAGGCGGGGAGGCGGGGAATGTAGCTGGAGGGAGGGCTGCTGGAGGGAGGGGAAGGAGAGGAGGGGCTGCTTGGAAGGTGCGACCATGGGAGGATTTTGCTCGAAATGGTTTCCGGACGAAGAGGGGATGGAGTCTCTGGATGGGTCGCTGGCTTCTCAACAAAGGTCGGCAGAAGTATGGGCCGGCATGCAGCGTTTGAGTGCCTCTGGGCACGGCTTGTGGTCTTCCTCTAGTAATGCTGCGAGCAGGCGGGTTCGGGTTGTAGGAGATAATTCGCATTGTTCTCTTTTCGGTCGCTCTGTGGGATGGACTTAGTCAATTGTTACGATTTTTTTGAGTTTTTGTTGATGTAGAAATCTATGCTTGACACTTTAGGCCTACAGCTTGAGTGGTGAAACAAAGGAAAACTATTTGTTCAAGTTTTTTCTTGGTCTTTGTTTGCAAGCCTTTGCTGAATTATATTTCTTTGGGGGAGTTGCCGCCCGCCTTATTCCTTCACTATTGATATGGAACGCGCAGGGAATTTGGAACTTGTGCATTTTATAAAGAGGAGACTGAAGCAATGATTGACTGCACCCTGCAGGACATATGTATACTTCAAATAGTGCAGGTGGGCCCATTCATGTCAAGTAAAGTTCAGCCACTTGTAGTTGGCTTGATTATCACTCCGAACAGAGTATCTCCTTCATTTGCATGTCTTTTGAATTTATCATTTTATCTGGCCAACATGAACCTGAACTTTGTTTTTGCCTGCTTTCTTTGCAAACAGAACATCGGGAATTACTCATCACTAGAGCACCTCCCCCGAGACCTTAGCCAGCGAGTATTCAGCGAATTAGCCAACCGACATCTGCTGACACCCGCTATTTTTCGAATCTTCAATGGATGTAATCTAGAGGTGCCAGTTTGCCTCAACTTCCGTTTGAGTCGGAATGAAGTGATTTACTAGCATGGCATTGTGCGCCTTCGGTGCTTTCAGTGCTCGTATTTGACAAACACAAGGTTGGAGCTAAGTGTCCTTTGCACCTCATGGCTTTTTTGACGTGACTTTGTTACACAACTCACGTTGCCTGTGGGTTGCAGGATGTATCTCTCAAATGCCATCCGGGAATCGCTGATCCTTGGCTGCACTTGGTTAGCCGGCACAATGCCTCCCTACTGTCTCTAGACCTTTCAGGATGCAGCCAGCTGTCAGACGCGGGTTTGCTGCAGCTGCTGGAAGCTGTGAACCTTGAAACAGTCTCCCTCAATGGTTGCTTTCGAATTACAAATGTGGGACTCTCGTTTCTACGGGGTCAGTGGCTTAAACAAGCACCTTCACCCTTCTCATCTGTTTCTTGTGGGACGACTTGTTTTACGTCCTGGGTAATGAATTGTTAATGTCAACAATAATTCTCCGAACTTTGCATGTGGTGGGGCCTAATATGACAACTTGAAGAAGTGTGTGGTTACCTCTAGAAACTCGACCGCACAATTGCTGCCAATATGTTTGTTGAAGCACAGTCTCACCCTCTGACTGTTTTGAAGTTGAAACTAGATTGCATCGATAGCCAAGGAGGGGAGACATTTGTTTGTATTTATGTGGCCATTTGTGCATGGGATGAATGTGTACCTGAAATCTCAGAATATGTACGAAAACAACCTTTCGTCAGATACACGGCCTTTTCTAAGGAATTTCATTCTTTTTATACCTTTTTTTGCAGGCTCGAGCAACTTGAAAAGTGTCAGTTGCAAGAGATGCCCTCTCATCACAGCTACGGCCTTGGCGTCCTTTTCACACCTTTCGTCACTGAGAACTTTGGATATGGAGCTTTGCCCACGGATTGGGGAAGGACTAGTGCATATTCAAGGTAATTGGGACAATTTCAGTAAGCACAAAACTGCACCGCTTTTGCATGCGGAGTGGTTACTCACCCATGTAGCGATTCGCAGAGTTTAGTTGATTTGGACCAGGAACAAGAGCTGATTCCGCTTTTGGAATGAAAAGTGTCTGTGTCGATGTGAGAAATGTATGGAATAGATGCTTAGGGGTAAGTCTACATGTACCGGATTCTCTTTTTTTCTGCCTCTCCTTGCCCCTAAAGGTGGCTTCCCTTGTGCTAATGGCAGTTGTACTGAAGAATGTGATTGAGACCGTAGAGTAGATACTACCGAAATACCTCAACTTTCCGCATGGACCTTGATGTTGCGACTCCTGCTCTCATTGTGGAGGTGGCTCAGGCTTGACCAAGCTGAGACGACTCAACCTTGACTGGTGCAAGTCAGCGAGTGACTCGGACATGCGTGCGCTGTCAGCCATGGCGGAATTGGAAGAGCTCAACCTTTCATTCTCTAAAGTCTCCGACTGCGGCATCAAGCAGCTGCAAGGTGCCATTCTGATGTGAACCATTTACCTTCCCAGGTGAACCAGGAAGCTGTTTTGTTGCAGCCAAGCAATGAGAAACTTGGGGAAGCCAGTTCTTGCGTAGTTTTTTGGCCAAGTCATCTTTTGTCATCCTCGGCAATGCAGAATGATAACTGTTCTACGCATGTAACTAGGCATTATTTTCGCTGGTAGTTTTTTTTTGTTGTTTGGCATAGCTTTTTATATTTTTCAAAGTGGCACTTAGATGACTGTATGTTTTCTTAAAGAAGAAGAGCTGCCAAGGAAAAACTCTCTCTTATACGTCTCAAAGTTATCTGCTGGGATAATTAGTTTAACAAACCGCCATTCTGCTTTGATGCAGGTTTGACGAGATTGAAGGTTCTAGACATGGCTGGATGCCCTATTTCTGATTTAGGGCTTTCAACAATTTGTAGTGAGTTCCGTGAGCCTTTTCTTTAGTCGCTGACGAAGAATGGAATACTGCAAAGGGCTGCCATTAGTGTGATCTGAATAATTCCACCTCACCGACTCCTATCGCAGGTTTTCTTGCAGAAGTTCACGCCATTGCGAGTTGCTCAATTTTGAGCAAACCTTAGCTCGTCAATGGACTTTCAGTAGTAATCATAACTCTATTGCTATTTGCTCTCGTAGTTAGCCATTCTTGTTTTCAGGCTTTGTTGCAGGAGAGATATTGTATCGTATTTCAAAATCTGTTTTTTTTTTTTTTTCTGGCGATAAAACGCTGTTGATGTATGTGGCGCTGGAAGTTAAGTTTTTAAGTTGTAGGCGAAAGCTGGGTTCTCTGCAGAATTGACTTCCTTGTCGTCTCTCAACTTAGAGCGCTGCCACCACATCACGAGTGCGGGACTGCAGCACCTCAAAGGCATGTTTGCTCCTTGTGTTCAAATATGTCTGCCATCATGTCGCCCTGCCATGGCACTCGTTCCACTCAATACAAAGTTGTCAATACGACTGAGGCATGATTTCTTTCTTGTCCTCATGACTCTGGAAGAGGAGAAGAACGAGGCAAATAAATGCGAGCACATGCTGCACTTTTTCCGTTATTTAAAAGGCGCATGTCTTTTTTTCTGTTTGTCTCTCTCTGTCGTAGGTTTTGCAAGCTAGGCTGGCTTCTTTGTGAAGTAAGCATTGCTCAGTCATGTCTACATAACAGCTTACATTTGTGGTATCCCTGCGCAGGAATGGTCAATCTTGGCACTCTCAACCTGGCGTATACTAATGTTAGGAAAGGCTTATCTGCTCTTGAAGGTGGACTTCTCTATTTCAATGTTCACTTTTTCTTCCTTTCAGTTAGTACTTTCAGGTATCCTTGTCAAGGAGCACACAATATAAATTCACTCTTCAGTTTACTTTTTCAGATACAACTTTTGTATGGAACCCTCAGAGTGTGAACATCAATAGCATGCACTCTCAGGTAGTTTGATTAGTTCTGGGGTTGACCTGGTTGAAATTGATCTGTTTGGTGGGCAGCCCTTCACCAGTTGGAGGACTTGAGCTTGGACTCCACGGGGGCATCTGACTCTGACATGCGATATGTGGGAGGTGAGTGCTCTTTCACCTTGCACATGTTTCAGTTGGCACAAGGGAAGCCGGAAGATGCTGCCTCCATTCACCTTTACGATTGGCTAGTATCTAGAGTGCATGTTGTCCAGTAAACCGTTGACTGCATACTTGGTTTTTCGAAGTTTCATTCGGCCACACTAGTTTTTAGTACCATCTGCACCTCGATCAGGCCTGTAATTTGACGGTGACGAGGTGCCCTGCTGCAGCTCTGGAGAGTCTGCGGAGGTTGGACCTGTCCGACACGCGAGTTGGGGACGAAGGCTTGCAGCGCTTAGGAAGTGAGGACTGCCATCACATTGTTGCACGCGCTTCCAAAACCTTGTTTGCTTTGGAAGGGCGAGCGTTGCGTGCATCATATTTATCCAATTGATGCTAAGTCTACAAGGTTTGATGTTAAGGATACAGGTCTCGTGCTTCCTTCCTTTCCATTGGCTGGTGCAACGTGTAATCCTTGACTTGGCTCCTTGCAGATCTGACAAAATACTGTAGTTTACCCTTTTTTTTTTGTACAAAAAAACTTGGCGAAGCATCTGTCGACTGATGGCACTCTCAAGATAGTTCGATTGCAGCTCTGTTGAGACGCAACCCGAGAGGAAGAAACACGGGCCAATGGCTGAGTGATGCCATTTCCATTTTTCCTTGGAGGTGGGTGCAGAGCTCACAGGTCTGGAGGCGCTAAGTCTGAGCTACTCAGCAGTGACAGATGGCGGCATGCCGGTGCTCACCAAACTGCGGGCGCTCACCTCTCTCAATCTTGACTCCCAGTTCATCACGGATGCGGGATTGGCATGCCTCACATGTATGTTGCACTGTGTGGCTACTATGTGTTGCTTTACAGCAAATGGACGCACTATAAGTGTATCTCAGAGAGCATGAAGACTCTTCTGTTATCATCTGTTCGCATAGCTTTTTGGTTTACAGGACACTGCAGCAGCAGTTTCGTTTGAGCAGGTCCACCTTCCTCTGTAACTGAAAGGAGCAGGATGTGTTGTGTATTAAAGTAGTATTTGGGGAGCTGGAATACGTGGAAAGAATTGATTGCTCTTCCAAGAACTTACATATAGTGAGTTGCTATTCAAAATCTGAAGGCAGCCCCTTCGGGACTCGTAGAGGAAGCGTTTCACCATGACCGGCAGTGCCGATCTCGCTCTGACCATGTTTGAAATCTGATGTCTGGAAGGAGTCTATGCCTTAGCTGCTCAGGAGTATGACTCTTGTTAAGTTTCTTCTCTCTCCCTAACAGTGCAGGGATAAATGAGAGGTCGGAAGCAAGCTGGGCGGTGGAGGAGCAAATGCGATGAACACGGATTAGGCTGTGATTGCAATTTAGACTGCCAGGGGATCAAATGATGTGCCGAACTGAAGGCAGTTGTCAGGTTCATTCGTTTTGTGGCGAGTCGGTGTTCTGATGTCGAAGGGGGGGATCGGGGAGTGGCTGCATGCAGCTTTGACAGGGCTCACTTCACTGGACCTTTTTGGAGCCAAAATAACGGATGTCGGAGCGGGCCATCTGCAGCGTAAGTGGCCCCTCAGTAGTATATGCCGAGGAGAAGAACACTATCAGTTTCTCCTTTGACTCATTGAAAGCAAAAGAACGTGTGCGGATTCATATCTTGACGTCAGAATACCTGGAGCAGTCTGCGTTTCCCGCTTTTTCTGCAATGCTTTGTCCTGAAACACACGCACTACCCTTCATATGCTGCAGACTTCAAGAACCTTCGCAGTCTGGAGGTGTGCGGGGGGAATCTGACTGACTTGGGGGTCGCGCAGCTCCGCTGCCTGACCGGTCTGAGATCGCTGAATTTGAGCCAGAATATTCGCCTTACTGACAAGAGCCTTGCCTGCCTCGCAGGTGTGACCTTTTTTGTACATTACCTGCATATGTACTATGTGCTCCCACCTGCTTCGTTTGTACAGAGCCATGAATGTCAGCATCTGCTCCTCACTAGGGGGGTGGAAATGGGCTACAGGAATGGATATGTTGGAGAATTTGAACATCTCGGGCTGCCTTGTGAGCGAAGCCGGGCTGATGCACATCCTTCGGCTGAGCCGTCTCTCCAGGCTCGCCCTCCACTCCTGCGAAGTCTCCCGCGGGCAGCTGCAGAAGCTGCGGGCCTCCCCGCACTGCTGCTGGCACCCCGCCCTCTCCGTCACAGGGCTCTCCAGCTGAGGGAGGGAGGCCCTCCGCTCATCTTGTCATTCAAAAGACCTTCAATAATGGCCGGTGCACGGCTGGGAAGCAAGTTTGATGCCGACCTTCCTCGACAAGCGGAAAGGATTTGTTGGAAAGGAATGCCGTTTCAGAGGGGGCCAGAATTGGTCGCAAGGGCCTTTGGCATGGCCACGCTCGCACGGCACCGAACGTAGCGGTGTGTGTGTCTGTGTAGAGGAAGTGCCTGCACGTGCGAGAGCATGGACACGGCCAGAAGTAGACCAGATCAGACTGACTCTGCAGGCTATGGCCCTCGGTCCCCCCTCCCCTCCCCTTTGTGAATAACCCCCCTCCTGTAAAATGCACTAGTCGATATATTCCACTTGGTATAGCTCCATAGTGTCGTAGCTTTTTTTTTTCTTTTTCCTTCATAGTCGATGCCTGTTTGCGTCGCCAAGCTGGGGCTCATTGCAGAACACACTTTGTGGGCGCTGCGCACCGAACGATGAACCATGAACCATGAAACATGCATGTCCTTGTGTCAACATTCGCTACTTACCTCTTAGACTTCCGTCTGTACCATACCCTCACGGTTGTGTGCCTGTGTAGTAAGGCAGTTTCGTGCTGTGCCTGCAACCTGGTTGAGTGAAACTCGAACCATTCAAAGGATAAGGCTTAGTTACTACAGTCTATCCAAGAAACACAGACATCAACTCGGCACTTCGCCTACCTTCACCTCACCCACCTCCCGTCTTACACCCACGGAGTGAGCTGAAGGATGCGCTTCGCTCTGAGTGTTTCAAAAAGCTTTAGCATTACGTTGTTAGTACCGTAAAATAAGCCACTTACAGTCAACACGCTTCCACCGCGTAGAGGATGCTTCGCCCTTAGTTGGACCATTTCAATACAGCGATGAGCCAACCAAAAGCAAATTGACGACAGGTTGCTCCGTTACGCGCACACCGGGCCTTCGGGTGTGCGCGGACCGCACGGCCGCTGGAGGGGCTCGGGCCCGATTTGGTCGGTCGGGTTTGAACTGTGCCACGCGTCCCGTGGCGGCAGTCCGGCAGGTGGACCCGCAGAGTGGATCTTGGCGGCGGTTGCTGTCGCCCGCCAGCCCCCTCGCCCACCTGCGACGCCTACGTGGCAGGCGCTGACGAAGGCGGTGACACGCGTCGCGCTCGGATTGGGTTCCGTCACGACGACGCGGGAAATGTGGGCAGGTGGACCCGCGAAGGAAGGTGGGCGGGGAGGTAGATCCGGTAAAACTGGACATTGATCCGGAATTTCTGGAGGTGGGTTACGAATACACAAGGTATTGATCCTGGTTGTGGATCCGCGTGACGATCGCGGATAGCGTTTGACTGCTGGCGCCTCTTGGAGGGAGCGCTCCTGGAGGGAGAGGGAGAGGCGAGGGTGAGGCTGAGGGAGAGGGAGAGGGAGAGAGGGCGAGAGGGAGAGGGAGAGGGAGAGAGGGAGAGAGGGAGAGGGAGAG
>CM074805.1:1660739-1726431 GCA_037447605.1 Zygnema circumcarinatum
ACTTGGGGGTCGCGCAGCTCCGCTGCCTGACCGGTCTGAGATCGCTGAATTTGAGCCAGAATATTCGCCTTACTGACAAGAGCCTTGCCTGCCTCGCAGGTGTGACCTTTTTTGTACATTACCTGCATATGTACTATGTGCTCCCACCTGCTTCGTTTGTACAGAGCCATGAATGTCAGCATCTGCTCCTCACTAGGGGGGTGGAAATGGGCTACAGGAATGGATATGTTGGAGAATTTGAACATCTCGGGCTGCCTTGTGAGCGAAGCCGGGCTGATGCACATCCTTCGGCTGAGCCGTCTCTCCAGGCTCGCCCTCCACTCCTGCGAAGTCTCCCGCGGGCAGCTGCAGAAGCTGCGGGCCTCCCCGCACTGCTGCTGGCACCCCGCCCTCTCCGTCACAGGGCTCTCCAGCTGAGGGAGGGAGGCCCTCCGCTCATCTTGTCATTCAAAAGACCTTCAATAATGGCCGGTGCACGGCTGGGAAGCAAGTTTGATGCCGACCTTCCTCGACAAGCGGAAAGGATTTGTTGGAAAGGAATGCCGTTTCAGAGGGGGCCAGAATTGGTCGCAAGGGCCTTTGGCATGGCCACGCTCGCACGGCACCGAACGTAGCGGTGTGTGTGTCTGTGTAGAGGAAGTGCCTGCACGTGCGAGAGCATGGACACGGCCAGAAGTAGACCAGATCAGACTGACTCTGCAGGCTATGGCCCTCGGTCCCCCCTCCCCTCCCCTTTGTGAATAACCCCCCTCCTGTAAAATGCACTAGTCGATATATTCCACTTGGTATAGCTCCATAGTGTCGTAGCTTTTTTTTTTCTTTTTCCTTCATAGTCGATGCCTGTTTGCGTCGCCAAGCTGGGGCTCATTGCAGAACACACTTTGTGGGCGCTGCGCACCGAACGATGAACCATGAACCATGAAACATGCATGTCCTTGTGTCAACATTCGCTACTTACCTCTTAGACTTCCGTCTGTACCATACCCTCACGGTTGTGTGCCTGTGTAGTAAGGCAGTTTCGTGCTGTGCCTGCAACCTGGTTGAGTGAAACTCGAACCATTCAAAGGATAAGGCTTAGTTACTACAGTCTATCCAAGAAACACAGACATCAACTCGGCACTTCGCCTACCTTCACCTCACCCACCTCCCGTCTTACACCCACGGAGTGAGCTGAAGGATGCGCTCCGCCCTGAGTGTTTCAAAAAGCTTTAGCATTACGTTGGTTGTACAGTACCGTGAAATAAGTCACTTCCAGTCAGCACGCTTCCACCGCGTACAGGATGCTTCCTTGCGCCCTTAGTTGTGACCATTTCAATACAGCGATGAGCCAACCAAGGGCAAATTGACGACAGGTTGCTCCGTTACGCGCACACCGGGCCTTCGGGTGTGCGCGGACCGCACGGCCGCTGGAGGGGCTCGGGCCCGATTTGGTCGGTCGGGTTTGAACTGTGCCACGCGTCCCGTGGCGGCAGTCCGGCAGGTGGACCCGCAGAGTGGATCTTGGCGGCGGTTGCTGTCGCCCGCCAGCCCCCTCGCCCACCTGCGACGCCTACGTGGCAGGCGCTGACGAAGGCGGTGACACGCGTCGCGCTCGGATTGGGTTCCGTCACGACGACGCGGGAAATGTGGGCAGGTGGACCCGCGAAGGAAGGTGGGCGGGGAGGTAGATCCGGTAAAACTGGACATTGATCCGGAATTTCTGGAGGTGGGTTACGAATACACAAGGTATTGATCCTGGTTGTGGATCCGCGTGACGATCGCGGATAGCGTTTGACTGCTGGCGCCTCTTGGAGGGAGCGCTCCTGGAGGGAGAGGGAGAGGCGAGGGTGAGGCTGAGGGAGAGGGAGAGGGAGAGAGGGCGAGAGGGAGAGGGAGAGGGAGAGAGGGAGAGAGGGAGAGGGAGAGAGAGGGAGAGAGGGAGAGAGGGAGAGAGGGAGAGGGAGAGAGGGAGAAGGAGAGGGAGAGGGAGAGGGAGAGGGAGAGGGAGAGGGAGAGGGAGGGAGAGGGAGAGGGAGAGGGAGAGGGAGAAGGAGAGGGAGAGGGAGAGGGAGAGGGAGAGGGAGAGGGAGAGGGAGAGGGAGAGGGAGAGGGAGAGGGAGAGGGAAGAGGGAGAGGGAGAGGGAGAGGGAGGGAGAGGGAGAGGGAGAGGGAGAGGGAGAGGGAGAGGGAGAGGGAGAGGGAGAGGGAGAGGGAGAGGGAGAGGGAGAGGGAGAGGGAGAGGGAGAGGGAGAGGGAGAGGGATAGAGGGAGGAGAGGAGAGGAGTGGGAGAAGGGAAGAGGGACCAATGCTTGGTGGGAAGAGCGCTCATGGCTGCCTGACGGGCCCTCACTGCACTTCTTGCCGGCAGGGAAGAGTGGACCTGGCTTCTACAGAGCGGTGACCCGGGCGTTTAAGCGCCTCTGTCAAGCAAGCTCTGCTGATCTTGCCTCGTGCGCGGGGAGCTTTCCTTCTTTTTTTCTGTTCAGCACTTGCGTTCCGCTCGGCCTTCTTCCATTGAAGCTTCGATCTGAGCTGAATATGACAGCTATCCCGTGTCGGCAATCGCTGGTTTCCCTTTCCCTTCGGAATGCGCCGTGCGAGAAGTGCGAGAACGAGAGCAGATGGAGGGCAGGTGAAGGCGGCCGTCAGAGATGAGCAGGGGGCGGACCAGCAGACGCAGAAGCTGCACTTCGGGCTGTCAAGCACAGAGGGCTCCGAGCAAGGAGCGAAGCTGGTGGCGACGAAGTGAGTCGGAAGGCACTTGTTTGGCAGCTTATGACTTTGTTGCCAATGATGATGTTGATGATGATTGACTGTTATTTCTTCGCCTTCGTTTGTCCTCGGTTATGTGCTGGAACGTGATTTGAACTTAAAAAATGCTTAAATTTTCTATCGAATATTTTTTGGGGAGTGGGGGACATTCCAATACTTTGTGAGAGGACATCGTGCAATCTTCGCATTTTACAAGTGAGCCAGCGTGTTTATCTTCGTTGACTTTGTAGCATCCTGCTTCACGTGTCGTGGTTAACTTATCCGCCCATTCACTTTCCGTATTGTTTGATTTTGCACTGGTTTTCAATGCTCATTCGTGTAACTGTTGAGTATTGTCTATGCTCTTGCCCACTGGTTGAAGTGTTTTATCTGCGAAGGCTTGCACTCTCCTGAGCCACTTGTGAAAGTTTCTGTGACGATGGTGCTAAATCAAAACTTCTCCCGTTTGCGACTGTATTCAGATCCAAAAGTGGCCTAGATTGGGCACCTAAATGGAGGAGCTCCCACCGTGCATGTGCTGATAGCCTCCACCATGTCCCAGAGGAGGGAGCGGGACCCTCTGAACAGCAGACTGCAACACCGGGGATACGTGAGAGAAGTACAGCAGCATTGGAGAAGAGAGAAAAATATGCTGGAGGCAATGGGTCAAAAGGAAGCTTGGCTGTTACAAACCCAAAGATATTAGGTTCAGCTCGTACCGTGCGAAAAAAGAGGACTGTGACTGTGAAAGCCGTTACCCCCAAGAAAGGTTTGCCTACCATCGGAAACAAAAGGTGAGGCTACGTGTTGCAACCAGGAGAGGTCTGATCTAGGAACTAAGTCATCTCTTGTTTACATGCTTCGCTTCCGAAGCTGTAGACACCCACACACTTAGCAACTCCTAGAATTGCTCATATGAATTTCACGTCGCATTTTGGCAGTTGTTCATCAGCAGCTGTTGGGAAATGGTACATAGTTCCTGTTCCGTCCTACATCTTGCTGTTCCTCTTGCATTGGCATTTATTTCTTTTATGATGGAGGGATTTAGAGATTCGTGACATGACCCACGGATCTAGGGTGGAAAATGTGAAATTCCTCTAAGCACAGCTTTTCTGTATCTATACGTTCATGCTGTTGCAGAAAGCGAGGGCAGGCTGTTAGTGGCCTGGCCAAGCTGGCAGAGAAGGTGAGGAATGGACGGCCCGCCAAAGGAGCGGACAAATCAGATGTTAGGCCAGAGGACATTCCTGAACCAGTGAAAATCCCAAAGCTCAGAGTTATGCTAAGTCAGAAGGAGATTCGAGAAGATTTTATGAAAATCTCAGGACGCAGACCTCCATCGAAACCGAAAAGGCATGCGGTGCAAATATGGGTATGACTTCATTCCCACGGCAGTATCCTTTCCTAACTTGCAAGCCAACGTGTGTCTCAAATATCCTTAGATTGTTCACGCTTTGTTCTTCAATCTACGAAGTAGCGGTTATTGTTGGGTCATGAATAACTGTTGAGTACTATGAGGGGCTGTTGGCCTGAATATTGGATTGTACGACTGACAAAATATACTACTGTTGATGGTGCTGCAGGGGCTTGCTCTTTGTGCCAATCTAGATTTATGTACCTCACGAGTATACTGATTTCATGGAGTCCAGGAGGACTTACACCAAGAACTGCCAGATTTCGGACCTTGTGCATGGATTGAACCCATTTCAAATCTTGCGACGGTGGCAAGGTTGCTCGTGCAGCTTCCTGATTGGAGGTGCTGAAGGCGAATCATGAAGAATCGAAGCATTAGTTGGACCTTGCAAAGCTGTCCGCGTTTGGTACAAGGGGTTGATACGGCGCAGTTCGTATTAGGGAAATCGTTCAGGGAAATTAGTGAACTATTGTGCATGACGTCTTTCTTATCTCTTATGGATGCCAGGGAATAAGTTCGATGCTGAGCTGCTTCTCATCATGCAGTGAGAGGTGATAGAGACCTCCGCCCAGTTTGGTTAGCCTGGCTGACCGCTTGAAGCGATTCATGCCCCAAAGTGCGCCTCCAGGGTATGGTGTTGAGGTCAGCTGTCCCATTTTTTTTTTCTTTTTCCCGTTTGAGGGTTAACATAGCATTGGTGCGACTTCTTGGCGCGGAAGTCTGCTGGTTGCCTATGTATTTAGTGAAAGGTGGTTGTTTCATGTATCATAATGTGGAGGACATAATCATTGTAAAGTCTGTTTTTGAAAAGTTCCTTCACTCCTTTGAGACGAGAGTAAAAGAATTCTTCGGTTTTTCACCGAGACCCTGGAGCCTCAAATGGACAAGCCTTAAGATAAGAGACACTGGGGAATCCATCCAAATGTTAGTCTCGATCTTGCATGCTGATCTGCTACTTTAAGTAGGTCATGCACTGCATATCAGTCAATCCTCTTCACCAACTGCTTAAACTGGTTGGAGCCAGCCTGGCCTCGTTCGGTCATAAGACAGTGAGGAAATGGAATTGACGATAGTCCACCGTCCATCTGGTCGATGGATGGCCATGCATCACCCACGTCTGCAAGTGACAATTATCGGTGCGCACTTAATTCAAAAAGTGCAAAATAATGACTTTGGCATATACATTTTATTCCTTTTTAACTCATGAGTATGACGAAGGCAGGATTAATTATAGAAACGTGTCGTATAGAAAATGTAAATGAGAGGGATCCGCCGTTCAAACTGGCGAAGGAAAAAAATCGTTTCCATTTCTCTGTTGTGTGATCGAAGTAAAAGCCTAAACTTCTTGCAACGTACTTTTATTCGCTGTCTGTATTTGTTTAGACAATCAATTGTATGACTGAAACCTACTGCACCGCCATACCAGCTTAACTACATTCAGAATCGTATGCTGCGAGACCGACAGGAAACGTTTTTCAAATTATAGAGGTTGTATAACCTGAGTTTGTAAAAGCTGCACGACATAACAACAACATATATTACAACATTATTTTCTCAAAAAGGTGCTAGTCGATGCTTAGACCTCTACATAGTTCATTTGCCAAAATGTGATTCAGATAACCTTGCAAATTGAAATTGGCAGCTAACTTGAAAAGCACCTCTGCGCGGCTTGCTTCACGGACGCACTTTTTTACCCTTGTGCCACAAAAAAGGACCTTGTGTTGGGTAAAGCTCCTTCAGTAAGTGATAAACAATTGTTTGAAATTATCCAATTCCACACGACCCTCACATGTCGAAGAGTGTTGTGAGCCGCACCCCATCCTATCGAGCAAGCAACCATCCACAAATCCACTGCATATCCACACGAATCCGAGCAGTACAAGTTTATTGACAAAAATATGAACACTTCTTCCGGCCAGAGATCTAGTAAGGGCTGGCGATCAGGCTGGCAAAGAACACTAGGAATTGCCAGTTCACACTAGAACACGAGGCACGGCCTTACTCTAAGTTTCCTGGTCTCCAGGATTCCGTATTGAATGTATTGAATAAAGGTACAAGAACTCTGGCAAAAGGCGGATAAAACCCCCTTTCCCCTTTCTTCCGGGTTTCACCCAGAGGACATGATTTGGTTCATCACTTGCGCGCAAGCGAAACACGGACAAGCAGAGAAACAGGAGGCAAGAATACTTACAAGAGTAGCAGGACCTACAGCAGGTACAGGAACCAACTGGGAAAAGGCTACTCAAAGCCACCCGTTCAAACATAAAAATAAAATTACATCTAAAAGAATTGTGTCCTTGAATTGCTTCGTGCTGCAACCACCTGCTTGATAACTCCGGACAAACTCTTCCAATCAATTGGCTTTGTTAAGTAGCCGTCCAACCCCATCTCCTCCAAGGTACCGTTAGCCTTTGTCAGAACATCCGCTGTGAGGGCATATATTGGCATCTTTGCCGCGGGAGATTTCAAGTTCCTGATCGTCTTCGTGGCTGTCAAACCGTCCATTACGGGCATCTGCAGGTCCATGAGGATCATGTCATACGCCTTCTTCTGCACGACCTCTACTGCAATCTGGCCGTTACCAACAAGCTCCACCTGCACCACAACACAAAAACATTATCCATGAGATCTCAACTCTGGAGATGATCAAGTCAATCTACTCCCTCGGTGTTCAGTATTCTTACAAAAAGACGAGGCTTAACCCAACGAGGGAGGAAAACCGTTGCTATACAAACGACAAGAGGGAAGCACTTTCGTGCAACAATTTCAAAGGGCCCTCAGGGTCAGACTAGCAGAGTGTACTAGCAGAGTACAAAACCCTTCTAATAATTTTCACCCCGTTCAGACACAAACTTAGACGCAGACAATAGACCCTCGCCACTGAGCGAAACTGAACTGCCATCACCTCACGTAAACGGCAGTTACCAAGCAGATACCATGAAAGGACCATGCGGTTTTGACAGACAAAAACAGAAACACCTTCTCTGAGGAGAAACGTCGAAGACTAGGTTAAACATTCTGTAGAACAGTACACCACACGCAAAAGGCAATGTGCTTGCACCAACCTGATGTCCGTAATGACGAAGCATTTTCTTGATGAGCATCTGGTTCACTAGATTGTCTTCAGCAACCAACACAGTTAAGCTTTCTCCTTCTGTACTCAACGACTTTGTCGGTGTCAATGGTCGCACAGGGGCTGTGCACTCAATCTTCTCATCGTCGTTGCCAATGAAGAGCATGGAAGCTTCTCTTGCCGGCAAGAGAGCAATATTGAAAGCAAAAGTGCTTCCAGAACCAATCTCACTCTCGACCCAAATGTCTCCCCCCATTGCATTCACAAGTCCCTTGCAGATGGCGAGCCCGAGACCTGTGCAAGACAGATAGATAATTAAGACAGATATAGGACAAGACAGATCATAGACCTCTAACCAAGACCATCTCATTACATTCGCGGCTGTTGAGCTGAGTGTTAGAAAATGCCAAATGAGGTAAACCCACACCTGTGCCGCCAAACCGCCGAGTCGTGCTGCTGTCTGCCTGCGAAAATGACTTAAAGAGGCGACCTTGCTGCTCTGGAGAAAGTCCGATTCCCGTGTCAGTCACTCTGACCTCGAACCACATCTTGGAAATAGCCTTCGGCTTCTTTTCAGGTATAGTCTGACGCTTCCCCGTATTTATGCGCAAGCCCACCTCCTTTACAATGTCATCGACGATAGCAGGGGTCCTCCCACTTTCATCTTCCCGCCGGAAATTTGATGAACTGTTGAGATCATTAATATGAGCATTTGGACCATTGTTCGTGAAAAGGACTGCTGAGTTCACAGCCCCATCATCCGTAGCCCGTTCCAACATACCATCGTGTCTTCCCATTGGAAGGGGGCCGCTGCGAGGGGCTTGAGGGGGCTTTCCTTCTCTCACTCCCCCGAAGTTGCGAGAGGTCGCAAACCGTCCTGCCTGCAATTGGCTGCCCATGGCGTTCTTCTCCGAGACTTCGCGAGGTTCTGCTTCTATGCGGGGAATGACAATTGGGGCAACTCTCTTGGGCTTAGCCACTTTTGTCCACGAGATGCTGATACCGCCTGCCTCAGTGAACTTGATGGCATTGCTGACTAAATTGGTCAAAACCTGGCCATACAAGGATAAGACATTGACATGAATCCTCCGAAGTTTACTTCAAAAACGAGAGCGTAAAGTTGATGTATAAGGGTCAGACATCAGAAGGGCAGAAAAGAAAAAACGATCACTTGCAAGTCCAGTCGTCTGAGACACCTCCGGCACATTCCAAGTTGCAGACATTGCAGGACCTTCTTGGACGAAACAGAAGGGGAACAACACCGCATATCTGACAAATTTCAACATTCCAACATGTGTTGCATATAGGTTGAGACACTAGCATTGAAACGAATGTTGGGCGAGCGATGCAGAAACAGTGAGAGATGTGTACCTGCCGAAGCCGGTTCGGATCTCCCCGAACGGCCCACTCCTTCCTCTGTGGAGTATCAACCTTGAGGTCCAATTTCCGCTCTTGCAATCGTCCCTTGAAAAGAGTAGACACCTGAAAGAATATTCATACGACGGATTATGGAGAGCAAGCTACAAGCTGGTTCGTTATTGTTCATCTTTATGGACTTCTGATTGGCAAAAGCTTAGGCAATAAAGAATGTCAGGATTGACAAGATGTTATCAGCTGGAAGCCATCTTTAGCTAAGGAAACAGTGAGGGCATTTACGCAAGAGCAAGCGAATCACACTGCAACCATGACTGGACATAATTACCCACCTGTTCTAGCAGCTCTCCAATGGAAAAGTCCACCTCCTCCAATGATAAATGGCCTGATTCGATTTTGGAGAAATCCAAAATCTCATTTAGAACTTGCAGCAGGCCCTCTGCAGACCCCTGCATAACTCGCACGTATCCAGCTTGCTCGTTCGTGAGAGGAGTCAGACGAAGAAGATCCAACATTCCAAGTACGCCTGCATGAATATAGACATTGGAAACGTTAAAATGTAACAAGAAAGACCTCCTATCCTTTGTTTATATCGACATTTCAGTCTATCAGAAAGCAAAAGCTACGCTATGGTTGTCTTTATGGCATTTCTAGGGACATAAGCCCAGCCGATGCTGCACTGTACATTTCAGAAACCAGCAATAGCCTGGTTCTAATGTGCCGAGCGACAAGGAAAGGGGAAGTTTGCACTTCAATCAAGCTTTAATACTTCAACAGGCGAGCTTAAGAGTATCTATTAAGATACTCTTAAGCTCAAGAGTCATCAATTACCAAACATCTTGTCCTTCCTCATCGAAAAAATCTTCGTCCAGGCCCGTACCAATGAAGATATTCATTATGGCATAGCTTATGTTCACCACTGGTTGAATACGTCTAAAAATTCCCCAGTAAAGCTATTTCGCTTCCGTGAGTCGGAACAGCAACTCACAGCATGCCGATTCTACTTAAACTGCTTCACTCCAGCTAGACCCACACCCCAAGGGATAGTACCACACCTCCCCCCACCGCCCCCCCACACCCCAATTCTCTAACCTGTCATTGGCGTGCGCAACTGATAGCTCATCATCGCCAGGAAATGCGACTTTGCTTTGTCCGCCTCCTCCACCACATTGCGCGCATCATGCTCTGCAGTGACGTCATCAAACATCCACACTCGGCCGTGCGTTACCTTCCCGGTGACGGGGTACGAGCGCAGCCGTAACACGCACCGGGGCTCCTGCAGCTCGAGGACGGCTTCCAGACTCTCCTGAGGGTTCAGGGCAACTGCTTCAAACCACCTGCAAGGGCACAGAGAAGGGTAATGTGTCCGAATGGTTCAGGCATTCTAAAGGAGTTTTCTTTCGTATCTGAGTCATTGGATTCGGCTGACTCCAGCAGAGGGGATTCAGGTCGTCACATATTCTAAGTCCGTCTATGATACCCTATTTGCAAACTAAAGAACTTCGATACTCGTGTTTGTTAGTGGACTCTACGATCGATGCTCACTGAGAACGGAACAGAGAAGCCTGCAATGTAGAGGAACTACTGGCATCTGCTCGACAATTGGCTGCAGAAAAAGACTTAGGACAGCCAATAAACTCGATCGATGTGTTCATGTCCTTTCTAAAGCATTCTCTCACGTTCTTTCTCAATTGAAGCAGGCAGGCGATCACTCAAAAGCGGAAACTGTTTAAGGAAAAACGACTCCTTTGTATATCACTCACCTGTATATCTCCTCTTTTGAATTGCTCCGTTCTGCCAGCCAGTGCATCGCTTCTGCCACCTGTACGGGTTCCACCTCTCCAGCCCTGCATTCACACCCCCGCCACGAAATCATGGATACCACATGCGTCACGTGCGCAAACACAGAGACATCTGAGAAGTGCTTGCATCCTCAGAGAGATGCGACAGGCCTTCATTTCACCAGATTCAAGAGGCAGCTCAAATTAACCCCCCTTCCCCTCCCTGTAGCGAAGTGAAAAGGCAGGCAGTTGCATACCCAGGCAGGTCTAGTAACTCTGCTGCTGCAGGGTTGATGAGGCAGGGGGCGAGCCCGTCATCCACAAAGATGACAGCTTGCGGCATTCGGGTGAGAATTGCATCAAAGCGCCGCCCCATCCTCTCGCCGCAGAGGGCTCGCACACGGTTGGCGAGGAGGAGAGGGAGGGCTTGAGCTGCATCTGCCATGATCTCTTCCGCTTGCTCAGGCACGTTTGCGGGGTTGACCCACAACGAGTAACAAAGGCCTTCACACCTGTAAGACACTTTGACACGCATTGGTTCAGATTTGAAGGTAGCAGGGCTCACTAGTCTTCGTTGGACTTTTCTTCTACATGCGCTAGTCTTATGGAGAAGATGGAAACGGAACAGGATAAGACAGCTCATGTATGTTTTCTGCTGAGGGCGAAGATGAATGAGGGAAAATAAGAACTTTTGTGGACAGTTCGGCTGGAGGAGGTTGACAGCGATCACCAGGCGGTCTGTGGCATTAAAAGAGCAGCTAGCATGAATTGGATAATATTCAAACGTCGTTATTTCAATGGGCAACATCATCTGCAGCCTTAACCCAGTCTGTGAGATGTCAATGTCATTAGAAGCTTACCCCTCCACATCAAAAGTGGTTGCCAAGTAGCGCCTTGGACGCTGACCCAATGCCGCTGCAAGAACACTTGGCAAAAGGATTCCCTCCGTATCCACCACCTGCCAAATAGAGCCATTCATGAGTTGAAACCATGCAAGCCTGAAGGCATTGAAAATCTGCAAGGATACAGGGGCTGAATCACCTTTACGCATCAATGTATAAATCACACATAGTCTACTGAATTAGAGAGAAGATGGCACGAGAGAAAGTTCTACCTTTCCTTTAGCTGCATTCAAAATTGCCTTGCTCAAACGAACAGGTAATGTTATGAGACCCGGCGGTTCACAAAGCACGGTCTCTGATACCCTGGACGGAGTCTGAATTATGGCTGCTATGGTCACGTCGGCCTGTAAAGCTCGCGCTATTATTCCAAGAACGGACTGTGGGAGGTGAAAATGCGCGTGAGCTAACTGATCCTCTTCCGTCGCATCATTCGGAACTTCCAAAAGCCCCAAGGCCCCCCTGTGCTGGGTGCCAAGGAGAGAGGCTGCAACTCCGTCTGCTGATGCCCCTCGAGATGGGGACTGACTTGGAGACGATGCATAAGATGAACTGATGCTTCCAGCAGGAGATTTGGAGGCCCTTCCCATGCTCCCGTCCTCATGGTTACTAAGACCTAGAATCCCTGCTGCTGCACCATAATAAGCATGCGGTATTGGATGCCGTGTAGGAGAGGCAGAGGGGGAGAGCAGGGGTGACCCCCCAGATGAACCGCCAAGAACTCTGGAAGGACTACTTCCAGAACCATAAGGAGGGGCAGTAGCCACACCCTGCAGTCCTGAAGCAGCCCCGGCAGAGTATGACCTCGTAGGGGCCATCCAGTCTCTCGCAGGTGAAGCATCTGGAGAATCAGAAAAGTCGCCAGATCCGAAGCTCAAGTGTAGATGTGAATATCTTGTCGAACTGGGAGCAGATTTGGGGTTTGAATACTCTCTCAAGCCTCCCATTGTCATTGTCCGGCCTGCAAGCTGTGAGCCGTACTGATTCCATCTTGCGCTCCCATAAGGTGCGTGGCTAGGGATGCCTCCCGGAGGAGACATTTCCGGTGTTAATCCTCGAACCCCGCCATCCTGTGCCTGTGAACCACTAGAATACGCGGGTGAAACTCTTCCAGAGGAATACATTACACCTGGCAATACGGCATCTCCAAGAACTGCAGCCGCAGTTCCAGTGTATCTGTTGACAGTTGTGCTGCCTGTAGGCCTTGAATCTGTTGATGCTGGATGAAAAGCTGCCACACCGTTACCCAAACCCATCAATGCTGCAGCTGCTCCTTCATGCCTCGCACTTCCTGCTCGCGTCCCATCGCTCCCATCCTCGTGCCCATTTCCCATGCCAAGTGCCGCCCCTGCATGTCCAGCACTACTTCTGTCCAAAGCCTTTTCCGACAAGATTGATGCCTCCTGCACCTCCGGCGAATGTCTCCCACCCAGTGCAGCTGCTGCACCCTCTTGTCGACCGCCATGATCCACTCCATGAACGGTAACAAGTCCAAGGGCTGCTGCAGCAGCGCCGGCATGAGGGGTGAACCGTGAACTTGGAATTCGGCCAAGAGATGCAGCAGCAGCACCTTCATACCCCCCTTGGCCCCTCCTCCCGCTAGTAGGAGAGTCAAGCCTCAGTGCAGATGCTGCCGCCCCAACATGCCCTTCCCCAGCCCCCCAAGGGCCCCTCGAGTCCCGTGATGGTTCAAGGTTCAGCACTGCTGCAGCCGTCCCCCTGTGAGAAGTCTTGCCGAAACCACCAGGTGAACTTGCTGGCGAAGAAAAATGGCTGCTAACAGGAGAATCGGCAATAGGATTGATATTTCCCACCAACTGCCCAGTGGCATAACCAGCACCAATTACTTGCGCTGCTGTTCCGGCTACCCGAGAAGGGAAGTCTCCATTTGGTATTCCAAGTGTACCAGCAGTGGCATGGTTCTTCTGTACAGTACCATTAGGCATCCAAAATGCCGGAGGAGGCGTCCATCCATTATATGGAATCGCGGATGATTTCCCCTGTAAACTTCGCCGAGAGGAGGTCTCAAAACTGTCTTCTCTGCTCAGTCTAGCTTCATGCCTGCCACTTGCTGTTCTGATAACGACTTCCTTTGCTCCCACAACATCCACTAGCCCACCACCATCTGCCCTGCTGTTCCTTTCTGCAGACTTGTCTAATGAACCGGAGTCGTGGCCATGGGCATGAGGCCAACTGTCAACTGCCCCACTTGATGCCGGCATTACTGCGTAAGGTGACAGCTGCTCCGTGGAAGCAGGCGGCATCAACAGAAGCAATCGCTCTTGTATGCTTTCGGGTTCCCCAAGTAACCGCCTTCTCTTCGAAGCGTGAACGCCCCCGTCAATTCCCAAGCCTTTACAAATCTTAGCGTCACCCACTTCGGCACCTTCCAGCGTGGAGGCTTTCGCCTCACAGCTCACAAGTGCAGCCAGACCTTTTGAAGTCTTCCAAAAGGTTGTTTCCCTACTCGTACAAATTTGTAAAATTTCCTTTGCGTAATGTTATTGTACGAAATTAAGCATGGAGAGGGTTTTTCGCAGTTATCTACTGACAAGGGGATAAGGTCGAAGGGGAGAAATACTGAGTTAGCTAATTCCGTGCCAAATCTCTAACTACTATCAATGAACTGTTTCCAGCCACTTCACAGCAGGTTCCTACAAGCTCACCCAGTTAGCGAATCGATGTCTCTGTGATCAGCACCAACATATTCTAAGAGGCCAAAACTAACATGGCACTAACCAAAGTATCTGTACTCCCTTCTATCTTCTACTAATTCTACAGCATTACAAATCGTGAAAAAGATGACGCTTGAGGACAGGGATCACTATTTCTGGAGACGAGAGCTGTGGAAGATGTCCATGTGTTGGAAATATTTCGACAATACTCTTGCCTCCAAGAGACTGGTGTAGATAATCTGCAACTACTACAGGTACTGCAAGGTCCTTCGAACTTTGTAAAATATGACAAGGGACCGATACCTGAAAATCAAACAAGGGAAATGGTGTTAACGCCATCATTACAAGAATCAGCACAATGACAACGAAACACATATGCATCCATAGACACGCCCATAATGGGATTTTTCCATTCCTCCTATCAAGTTCCTCCTTCCAATACTCGTGCAACTTGCCACCTTGATACAGAGCCATCTAGATTTGAATCCTCTATCAATGACAACTGTCATTCAGCCAACACAATACAAGTTTTAACATTCCATACGATACCATTCGAAACTTCACATGGCCTTTGACAAGGTTTGCCATGCAAACTGAAACACGACTCGTCTAATTCAAGAAAAGGTTTTACCACAATTCAGGAAGCTCAACACAGCTGAAGCTTACGTGTGGAAGGACTTTGCGCAGATCAGACTGAAAGATGGTTTTTGCAACGCTTAACGCGATATCAGGACGAATACTAAAGAAAGTTCTCCCAAATTCCTGAACAGCATGTGATTCGATGTCAGCTCCAACAGCTAATGGGGCGAATCCTGAGACCCACGCCTTGAAATTCGATGACATTGCTTGAAACAGCTGGTTGAGATCCTCCTGATCAAACCCACCATAATAGTCCTTGTCATTCAAATACCTGCAAGCAGCATAGTAGCCCAGAAGACTGTAAGCATGTGCATGTCAATGCAAGTCTCCCCCTCAATTTCACAGTTTGATGAAATTCGTATGTGGCTGGTGACAGATATCCCGTGAGCTTATGTTCCTAGTGCCTAAATCGACTGTCTGTGGATTCATGTCCTTACCATGTGTGAAGGGTTTTACTGAAGAACTGGTGTCATAAGGGAAACAGACTAGTCAATCGAATTGAAGAGACCAATGAGACACCCTCATTTCACGTGGCGTTCTTTCCACGTTCTTTTCTTTCACGGCACGAGCAAGCAATGAACGATTCAGGCATCCTCTGCAAACTGACGAGCTGTATACAACGTCCTGAGCAACGGGACTACAAAAAACTGTGTTCCTGTCTCCAACACTGGAAAGGTTGGTATGGTGTGGTTTCAGATATAAGTAATGGATTACAATCTACTGCGTCCCTCCAAATTTTAAATGCCTAGGCATACCACGTGAATTTCTAACGCGTCCTAACATCGAAAGCATTTGGGTTAAAACAATAGGCTGTTTAGGAACATGCCTAGAGTAATGGACAGATTACTTTGTCGTCACATTTTCCTGCTCAGGCAACGGTTTGCTCTTTTCTAATCCTGAGAGAGCTGAACTCCTCTACGACCAGGTCGGGAAAAAGTCCTCATTTCATGATTTTGCATTGTTATAAGGACACTGAGGACGGAAGGTCACTACGAAATTCCAAACGTAAGGTATATTTGCCTGTTTAAGTGTAGGCAAAAGTCCAGGCATTACCTTGGGGATGCAGAGATTGTGATGATCTTGCTGAAAATTGTCGGGCGTTTTATGGACGCGATGTAACCAATCATTCCCGAAACAGAGTGCCCCACATAGATGCAACTCGTAATGCCCAGCTCATCCAGGATGGCCAGAAGGTCTTCAACGTAGGCATAGAGATTTGAATATCGGGGAAAGGAAAACTTATCTGGGTCAGTGCTGCCAGCCCCAGCTAAGTCAAAGGTAACGAGTTTGTAATCATCGATCAGGTGAGGGATGACATATTGCCAAACCGATTGGTCAGTTCCAAAGCCGTGCCCGAGTACAACTATCTGCTCACTTGATCCTTGAACACGAGTATTATGGGTCTCCAACAAAGACATTCTCTTTCAGAAAAGCCTTTAACTCCAGTTGCCGGCACCTTCTGTGAGAAACGAACTGTTCAATGGGGCACTCCCCTAACATAGGTCACGTGTTCATACGCCTACTAGATATATAAACAGTGGTTGTTCACGCAGGCGATTTTTAAAACCACGGACAATTGGCTCCTGCGAGTCGTACGTCCCCAGGAGCTTGTCAGACTAAAGGCCCTCAGTCTGGCGTGCCTTTCAAGCACATAAACCTCCAGCAACAAAACGGGAAACTGTCTGTCAATGACCCGGCATTCCGCGCACGTTCAACTTGCAGGTCCACATTTTCTTTGCAAAGAGATGGCTAGCACCACTATGAAGAAGTTGAAAAGTTCAGGAGAAAAGCTCTTCAAATAAGGGGACACAGGAGCAAGGAAATAACAGGGTCAAAATTCCATGCCGGCGCATGCCTGTCCCCTAATCTGAACAGAGGCTTATACCTTCAGTTCACTAGACCTAGTCCTGCAGCTTCCACACCAGTCTGCAGAAGCGTGTCAAAACCTGTAGAAAGGGGCTCACATGGTCCTCCTTCGTTGGTGCCTTCGCCCTCCATCAGCAGCACTCGCCCAGACGCTTCCTTCCTCGTGGTTCCAAGCCTCCCGTGCAGCGCCTCCCCGCTCCTCTCTGCCTCTCTTCCTCCCTCTCCCTCTCCCTCCGTCCCTCCCTCCCTTCCCGTCGCCGTACGCTGCCAGCACAGCCCTAACGCGCCGCCCTCCCCTCCCCCCCAGCTCCGCAAAACGAGGGGGATCCACCGACCAGCCCTCCCTTCCCAGCTCAAAGTTCAACCGAGCGGCCCGCTGAGCCGTTGACTCTGGATCCACCTCTTGAACCCGCGCTCCCCGGAATGGCCGCCCGCGTCGCCCGTGGCGCGCGGCCCGCCGTCCGATCCGCCGCCCCCGGACCGTATCGCGATATATCGCTGTGGCGCACCGTTGGGTCCAACAACTTCCGGCGGCGGGCCTTGAAGGCGCGCACGTGGAGCCGGGCCGCACATGCGGAGGGGCGAGGCCCGGAGGGAGGGAGGGGGCCACTCGGGGCGACTTTGCGACTTGTGGAAGGCGGGAGGGAGGGAGGGAGGGAGGGAGGGAGGGAGGGCGAAGGAAAGATAGGGGAGATGTATGTGGCATGGGTCTCACGAAGGCAATGATGCCATCAAATGGACATGGACAAAATCATCATGGGGAACCACGAGGAACTGGTCGCAAAGAATCCAAAGGGTGGGGCTCTGGCTGCAGGCCGAACACGCGGGCGGGCGGGCGGCCGCAGACAGGCCAGACAGAAGCAGCCAACACTCCCGAGGCCGCCGGGACGCGGCTGGCTGCGCCCGTACAAACTGGAAATTTTCGTACAAAACTGGAGCTTACCGTACAAACTGGACTTTGCTGAGTTCTGTAGCGCGGTTCGATGCACAACTGCGCGCAGTAACGTCGTACAGAGTGTTCGCTGTGACGCATTTCGCGCGGCATTGCGCGCCAACGGACCGTTGTGCATTGTCCTAGGACAGGGCGTGGCTGCATGGGGGAGGGAGGGACACCGCCAGAGGCGCGGACCACAAGCAGAGGCACACATGCTCTCAGCCAAAAACAATGCTTTCTGTACCCGCCGACTCTTCACTCTTCGAGTCTTCGTGATTGATTGCAAAAAGCTGGCACATACAGTGACTAAATCGCTCTACAGGAAATTCAAGTTCATAGCCTTCAGGCATCCGTCAAAAGCACGGCGTTCAGCAGAATTTTCACAGCGCGTTCGCCGAGGGCACTGTCCTCCAGTCTCCAACTGCACTTTAATTTCCACGTGTGGCCCCTGCTTTCCTCTGCAGCCTTCCCTACATTTTCAGCCGTTGGCATACGTGGATATGTTACGTCCACATCCAAAGCTGAGTTCCTTTCTGGGATAAGTTCCGCATGGAACGACCCCGCTACAATGCAATCGCGTCTCCTTACCAGCACGCCCCTCCCCAGCCATCTCTCTAATTCCGCAAACATGGAATGTAGCAACTTCCTGCTGTCTAAGGCATCCCTTTTCTTCCCCATCCCAATCTCAGAGGCCCGCGTTCCGTCTGACATGGCATGTACATCATCGTCATCATCATCATCGCCCTCCGGCCCCTTCACCTGCTCATCAGCCTCCACATTCTCTCCAACTTGTCCAACCTGTTGACTTCTCTGGCTTTTCTCACCTTCAGTCAGCTGCTTCTCTCTGTCGTCCCTGTTCCCACGGTGCTCTCCAAGAAGGCCGTGCTCACCTTCATGTGCCCCCACAGCAGCTACTGGCCCCTCTCCCTCCCTCGACTCAGCAGTTCTCACCGTTACATCATGCTCCTCCGTCTCACTGGTCTCGTCTACTGGAATCTTTTCCAAGTCCAAATCGAATCGTGCCGTCTTTTGAAGGAGGATCTGCCTTGCTCCGTCTCCACCGCCTTTCTCTCTACCGGGAGCCCCTGCATTTGGTCGCTCACTTTCAACCATTTCCCTCCCATCTCTACCCGACAGAGCTGCCTCTCCCTTCAGCCCTGGCTCAAAACCTAATGCCTCCTCCTCGCTTCTGCACATTCTAAACTCTCCTGGCCGTTCTTCACGAATACGGTATGTACAAGTGAATGTGACTCGCTGTTCTCTGAGGCCCAGCACCTCAGAAACTTCACTTGCGTCGAGCAACCGAGGCTTCAGCAGCTCCATTCCCACAAGTATGCCCTCTACAGGGATGCCCTTCCGCGGACGGGGCCAGTTTCCAATGGACCCAAGAAGCCCAGTATCACCGTACATCCTAGCCCTCCCTTCACCTTCATCCTCAAAAAGAGGATCTATGCCTTCATCCTCCAGTTTCCTGCCAAGCCCAACACTGTCTTTTGTCTGTTCTCTGCCTCGTCGCTTACCAACAACTCCTGACTGCGCGCTTGTGATTTTCGTGCTTTCAAACGGCGCCACTTGGCGTTTGATGAGACAAGGAGAGAGCTCGACTTTCTTGACCCACTTGACCGGAACTGTGACCGTGGCATGATTCGGCGGGTCAAAGCAGGGGATGTCCAGGTCCTTCGCAATTTTTTCTCGAAGAATGGCCATTTTTGGCTTCTCACCATGCACCAGCATGACATGCTTTGGTGCTAGATGTCGAATAAGGTCCATGATTCCCTTTGAATCAGTATGGGCTGAAACTGAAAGCTGGTGGACCTGCAACCACAGCGCGATTGTCAAGGCAATCGTAAGTAAAGCTTTAAAGCCTTTCCAAAAAGAGACAGCTAACCCTTCCCATGCCTTGCATCCTATCTAGCTTAACCATAATCCGAACTCAGTTCTACCCCTCCCTAACATACTATTAGAACAAGAAAAAAAATCCTAGGCCTACGCCCTAACTGCAACTGCATCCCAAGCCCTGAGCCTAATGCTAACCTCAACTTTAGTCCTAGCCCTACCACTACAACACTTGAACTCATTCAACTGTAGCCTAGGTCCAACACTAATCGTCACTTGATACCTCTACCCCGACTCAAGTAGTCATCCAAATTCTAACCCGAACCCCGACGCTAATAAAATCCTAATGCTAAGCCTGTTCTCCAAACGCTACCCTAGCATGATAGAGCCTTATCCAAGCCCGAACACAAACCCTACTGCTGTCTTCAATTCTGAGTATGCTGTGACGCCCACCTGACACTGCACATCGACATGGCTTCGTTTGTCAAGGTCCACCCGGTTCTTTCTGCCAGCTTGCAACCGGCTTCCCACTGTTCCGCCAATGCAGTACCTGTGAGAACGATTTGCACACAGACATGGATCCATGGTAAATCCTGAGTATAAAGCATTTAGGCCTACCTATACTCTCAACCCTTCCTTAAAGACCACAAGTGATACGAGTCAATCATGGACAAAAGAGAAAAGCTAGAGAATCATGGAAAATACAGGACCCTTTCAAATACCACAGCGCGTATTCACTTTTGAACCAGCAATCTGCTACGACTCTTGAGTTTTAGTCCATCGTTTTTCGCTGCCTCGAAGATGACCGGCATACGTCAGCAAGAAACGCGCTTACAACAAAGTTAGCAAATTGATACATACCCTGGCAAAATGATCATATTTTTGTCTGATGGCGCCCATTTCTTGAAAACTTCCAACGACAGGCCACCAGTTAGCATGCCGGGAGTGGCGAAAAGGACACATGGTCCGGGCGCATCAATCTGCGAACGATCAAATGGAGACACTTTGGGATGGAGGAGGGCACCCCAACCATATCCATCTCAGATTTTGAATGAAGATTCAACTTTCTTTTGCCAAAGCTCAAAAGTGTGTAAAGTGCACGGATACAGTTCAAGTACGCCAAAAGGGCGCCTAATTTGAGTGGCCCAGTCATAAGGCATTTGGGACTGCCTTGAACCAAAGTTCAAGATTAATGGGGAAAGTAATGCCTATAAAGCATCAATGTATTGTCAAACTAAAAACATTGCGTGGTTAATGAATGCATTAGTTCTGTTCGGATTGTAGCAAATATGGTTAAAGTAGACAGCCATTGCATTTTCTTGCAACTTATTGCTCTGATTTTATAAGTACTAGGCCCCGCGAAGCCTCACATTCTGCTGACAACATAAACAGGCAGCAAATGACGAAATGCTCTGAATGAGAATGAGAGTAGAGTGAATCAGGCGACACGAGGGAAGGGGGAACATCACAACTCCACGCTTACTCGCTATAGGGTTCACTTTTGATGCAAAAAGGTCGTGAAGACTGCAACAACCAGCACAAAGAGGATAATTCCTTTTCATCACAGTCTGTCAGCTGCCAAGCTACATACCATGGGGGAAATCAAACGTATTTCGCGTGACGAATGTCGACTGGACTTTCTGATTGGTCCACATTAGCAGCATCTTGTAGTACACGTTCGCCTGGGCAGTCAGCCCTGCCCGAGCACCAGAAACTCATTAACGACTCCCATAAGGGATATACAGAACAGAACAGAGTTAGAATAGCAAAGCACAGAACAGCACAGCTCTCCTTGAGCAGCTGACCAAAAAGTTGAGCGGGACGCAATATTCCTGTTTTCGTTTCACAAAAGACATGTGCAACCCTGCATTCTGGCTAAACGAAGTACCTTCTGAGCTATAGTGGGCTCTACCCGGGTATGAAAATGATACAATCTCGCCGTAGCCCATTTTGACACAAGCACAAAGGGAAAACCAAATGCTAAAACACCACTCGCAATCATCAGTTTCATATGGTGCCACTTCTTTCACAACTATTTCTTTACCTGCTGAGAAGTAGATAGGGATCGTAAGTCTCATTCTTTCCCAGTACTCATCTAGCAAAATGCAGAGCTCCTGTTGGAACGCCCCAACAATCTGGAGGTTAGAGCAACCAAAGCCCTGCCATCGATTTGACATGCCAAGTGGCATTGGAGCTCCATATGAGTGACGGACAAAGAACGAGGAAATACCTTCAATAACCATCCCCTATTCCTGACCTTAACATGTGACAGCAACAGAAAGGGACAGTGAAGCATGTAGATCAATGAAGTGGGGTCACGCTGACCTGGGCTCGACCCAAAGCAAAGACCGGAATCAATACTTTTCCTCCAGCAGAGACACACGTGTGCACCTGCAGTAAAATTCAAGACCATGAGAAGGTGGCCGGAGGGAGGTCGCTACGATGGAAGTGGCAATGCACTGCTTCGGTAGGCAAATCTAGTGAGGAGTCTAAGTGAGGAAAGTGAAGCACCTGCTTCACCGATGTTTCTTAGCTGCATGCTTCAACAGATGGTGTTCCAGATCTTCACACTAACAGCAGCGAAGCACTCTGTCAGAATCTAGAAAATGGAAGGAAGCCTTGTGCTATATACATGAATTACTGTTTACGAAATGCGCCACAAGAATGATGCAGATGCACACACTGAGACTAAAAAGGTTGACGAGAAACACTTGTATGTGTGCTTTGGAAAAAACTATTGTTTTGTGCCGTGACAGTGGAGTGAAACGTTGCCTCTGTAAGCACAACATTAAGGCTGAAGACCGGCAGAGGTTGGAGATGAGATGAGAGGAGATCAGCAATGCATGCAACGCTACTGTCATCAACCAGGTTTCTTTGGAACCTCACCGCATTCAAAAAGTCCCTTTCCCGAGCTCTTTTGGACTCGCGCACTGTTGTGGCATAAGTTGATCTGCTCAGCCCCAGCAAAAACAGCAGCTTCATGAGTCGATAAACTTATTTGAAGTTGACTAGTTGTCCACACTTTTCAAGTCTATCGAACCTGCCAACAAGTGCTTTCCAGAAGCCCCAAGTTATTGCCTCGTTGCAGCGACTGCTCCCGTTCAGCGTATAAGAATCCTGAAAAAAAGACTTGCTACTTTGCAGTTCATGCTCCTCTCCGTGCTATCTACGTCACCATCACCAAAATGCGTACTCGGTGATGAGAAGATCAGGTTCCAAACGATCGATCTGCGCCGCGCCCAAGTGCCTATCGGGCGTCATGTTGTAATCACCCGTATAGACAACGGAGGCACCGTTGGCAGTTACATGGAACATTGCCGCTCCTAACACCTGCAGATGTTAAAAAGGGCGACGGATTAGTGTCAACAGACAAATGAGAGGTATTATTATGGCCTGCAAGGCATGCTTCCTTGCTTATCACAGCAAGGAAGCAAGCAAGCAGCAAGCAATATGGAAATAAACTAATAATGAAAGAGCACGGCATATAACTGATAATCAGGCACAGCAATACGGGCAGCTTAAATATGAACCCCGCCAAAAAGTAAGGATTCAACAGCGTGTCTGTGAAGGATTTCTGAAAATAACTACTTCCTCTGTCAGAGCGACAGAGCAAAATGATGCTTCATCGTTCTGCCTCTTCATTTTGTGATCATCAAAAAGGAGTTTAGACTATCAATATGGAATGCTCACATGTCCTGCATAATAAGCACAAATCTGCAACTCCTTGTCGACTCTCACAAGTTGATGCAAGTCCACAGCTGTAACTGTCCTCCCCAAAAATACAAAACAAGGGGATTGGATCATGAGACACAGAACGGTCGGAGTATAGCCTGTGACAAATCCGGTCAAACAGAGACTTGGTAGCAGTCCAAGGAGGCAAACTTTCTATTCGTTCACGGGCCTACCCATAGAGAAACATGGCACTATCTGGATAATTAATTAATTCAATAATTGCGGATTAATCGACTCTTTATTCAACGAATTTGGAATGTTTCCGCAAAAAGTCATGCTCCAAGTTATTTTTAAACAATGGAAGGCACGAAGGAGATAACCATTATAGATGATTCTGCCCAGAAAAAATCCCCGACCTTGAAAAAGTGAAGCGAAAAAAAAAAAGGCTTCAAAATCTATTGACGACCCCGGATGCCTTCACGTTTATTGCACGGATGTACCTTTGGCTAAGCATGCCTTGATGTGTGCAGCAGAGAAAACTTCCGTTTCCCCTTTCCGATCGGACAAAATTCGCCGATAATCCTCCAGCATGAGAGGCAAAAGTGCCTTTGTTGGATACTGAGCTTTCAACACACCCAAACATTGCACAAGGAGTCTGAAAGTTCAGGAACTCCGAATTTTGAACCAAAGTACAACGAAGAAAATAGTGGGAAGTAATCAATAGTGGACTACGGAAAGCTATAAAAAGCTGCTGTGATAAGTATAAGGACAAACCACCCGTCCACATGACTAGTCCATGACTTTGGACCTACCGTCATGTAAATGGGTCCTTCGTAGCCACAAACTTCAGTGAAATATGGGAGGGCTCCGCAATGGTCCAAATGACTGCAGCAACTCCATCAGTAAAATATCAGAGCCAAAAGACCTCACAAAGGAGTGCACACTGCAGGCTACTTGAACAGTCGTGGTGAGCTTCGAAAGATGCACGCATATAGTACAAGGGGTGAGGCTCATAACATGATATATCCCTATCATCGTCCATTAAAAGACTAGGTCGCATGTTTGACCAAATACAAGGCAACGGACAACATTGCTGCAACCCGCAGGGACAACCGTGCATTAGCGAGACACCGTAGAGTTAAATTTGCCTCTGCGGTGTCCCGCTCATGCACTGTTCTTGCCAAGCACCAATCCCGTCCGAAGGTCTTGAACGAAGTGCTTACCTAAGGTTCCTCAGCAAGCTAACCTATTGTTGTATATGTCAAGGTGTATGCAGTCACTTACAAATGTGTGATGATGAGACAATCGATAGCTTCGGTAAACGTTCCATTTGGGCGAAGGAAGCTAAAATCAGGAAATTTGCGATGATCATTGAATCCCATGTGCATCCCGCAGTCAAACATGATCGTTTTCCCTCCCAGCTTGACAATGACGCAACTTTTCCCAACATCTTGACCAGCACCTGCCAATTAAATCAAATAAAAAAGTATACGTATCTGAAGGCATTGTATGATGAAAACATGGAGGAAGTTCATATGACATATTGACACGGTTCTCGCTCACTTGAAACAACTGCACGTTTTTGAATGACTTATGTCGTCAACTCTATCGCACGAGTTCATAACAGGCTATTCAAAGGACTTTTCAGGATATCACAACCCAGCCTTCCCCTTGCCTTGATATAGCGACGCCAGATACAAACTAAGAGATTCTGAACATCCAACATAACACCTACTCAATATAGACTGACAGACTGCAACCAAACAAACAGTAGAGGTTCTTGCAACAACTGTCGATCAGGAAGTGATGGCTCGAAAAGTACACAATTGCACAGTTTTCCTTCCTGTCCTGAGCTTCAGCTCTGCTTGGCGCGCAATGACTCACTCCTCCGAGCAAAAATCACAGGCCAATGATCAGTTACCCATGTGTTGGGACGAAGAAGCTCACCGAGAGGTATGCAAGTGATATCCATAAAGGACCTTCCACACTCGATGATACCGCCTGTTTTTGAGAGGAAAGTACTTCCAAGTAAGCCTGTGAATCGTTCTGAGCCAGCAGAGCTTTACATCTGTAGTCAAAGAAGTAACCTGTTTGCACCTGTGTGCTTGACTTTTACTGCCCACATCCTCTTTGAGTCCTGGATGAGTATGCTACCACATAAAGGAAAACTCTCCACAAGAATATATTGCCTCCTTGACATTGAAAAAGACTTCCCTAGGTAAATTATACCTCCTAATCTTACAACTTGCGCAGACGTCTCCGTGTTCGGTAGTCAAAATTAACGCCAGTTTTCCTCCTGAACCTCTTGCTTCAATTTTCATCCCTCACAGTCGATATACTTCTATATCGAAATGTCAGTATATCTCGATACGACATTTTAGAATTATGCTAACTGGCGATATAACGATATATCGTATTGCGAAAATTGCTATAGGCGTGGGGCCCACATGACTCCGCTTGACCCGGCAACACGTGGCGAATCTCGACAAAAAGCCTACTGTATTCTCTCGCAGGTGGCGATCCAACGGTCAATAATTGCTGAGACTTGGCACATCCGAACAAAGCCCCGAAACTAGGACACGTGGCATATCCACGACAAAAACCCTCGAATTTGGTCGACGGTGTCCCCTACAAGGTTTGAGGGTTTTAGGACTAGGGTGTAGGCGCTTAGGTTTAGGGCTTAACAGGATTTTAGATTCGTAAGGTATTTTGGTATACGGTTTCTTTAGGGTAGTGATATTTCCACCCCTTTTTTGGATCCAAACACCCCTTCCCGGCCGGGCAGATTTCAAAAAGGATTAAAAACGGAAAATGCTTTTTTCACACCTTTTTGGAATCGATACCCACCCTCCATCGGCAGATTTTTTTTTTTGCGAAACAAGGAAAATGATAACCCGTCACCCCATTTTGAATATCCCGCCTACCTGAATTTTTTTCCACGCGTGCGGTCATCGCAGCCGTCGATTCCCTAGCAGATCGCAAAACGGCAGATCACCATTTGATCTGCAGCCGGGCTCGGTCACAGCGAATGGCACGTGCCCACGTATCCCGCCAAAGTCGTCTCAAAAGCATGTCCGTACAAATGTCGTACGGTCGCAACTTGAGGAACCCAGAATTTCGTACATTGAGACCTTAAACCAATCAAAAATGTCCACGTCAATCATGAAACACGTGGCAGATTTTTATTGGCTGGGAACTAACAATGACGAGATCTCGGGCCGAGGGACGCGCGCACTCGTACGTGCGATCCGGCTTTGACGGGACTCGTGGGCGCTTTCCATTCGCTAAGATCGAGCCCGGCTGCAGATCGAACGGTGACCTGCCGTGGTGCGATCTGCGAGGGAATCGACAGATGCGATTGTCACGCACGTCCGCTTCGAGCGGATTCGGGCAGGCAGATATTTCTTTCCCTCAAAAAAAAAATTCAGGGAGGCGGGATGCAGTATTCAAAATGCAGTGACGGGGTATCATTTTCCTTGGTTAGCAAAAATAAAATCAGCCGACGGAAGAAGGTGGGTATCGATTCCAAAAAGGTGTTAAAAAAGCATTTTCCGTTTTTAATCCCTTTGGAAATCTGCCCGGCCGGGAAGGGGTGTTTGGATCCAAAAAAGGGGTGGAAATATCACTACCCTTTCTTTAAGGATGTATCGCGCAGTTTGACGCCGACGAAAAGCGCTTTTTATTGTTGCGTGACGTCTAGAGACAGCCCCAACAACGACATGACAAGGATGAGAACAAAATAGAATTGGGTCTAAGAGATCATTAGCTTGTCTCCATCCGAACGATTTACCGCATATGAAACATACCCCCCCCGAATGACCCCGATGGCCATTCGCCCGATATTACTTACTACACGAGGGAGCTATCCCATCCTATCCACTATGCTTGTTTGCTCACCCAATTCCTTCCTTCTTCCCCTGGGGGGGTGTTTTTTTTTTTTTTTTCCCTGGTCGACAAAGTACAGTCCAGCAACCGAACGTCCGTCAAACAATGAATTTTTTACAGTATATAACCGACGGAATCCGTCCGTGCCAGAAACTAAGTTTCTGTGAGGAGGCCGAGTCTCTCCCCCTCCTCATGAATAGTATCTCGGCGGCCTGCCCCCCCCGGCCGGCCGCCCAATGGCGACCCGGTCGTCGTCCAGAACATTGAGAGAGGGCGCGAGGAGGCGCGTGTAGCGGTCGAAGTAGAGGAGCTGCTTCAGCAACAGCCCGAACTCGCGGGGGAAGCGCAGGCCGTACTGCTCGCTCACTCGAATCTGCAGCTCTCCCATTGGGCACACAAGTCAATATCTCGATGTCTAAGATTTGGAGAATTCATGGGCATAGCCATAACTAAGTGGTCCGCATGCCTCCAGGTGCTGAAAGTAAACGGAGGATCGTGTTCCATCTTACGACATTGACAAGGTAGGAAAACAAGAAGGACAAAAAAGAGAAAAGAAGCACCTTCCGGGATCACCCGTTTTTTACAATGATAGCAACTGTCTACCCTTCTGCCCAACCGAAAGGAGATAAGGTAAGGCCCAAACGTGTAGACGAGAGCAGGACGACGCAGGAGTGAGGAGTTACCACGTCCAGCAAGAGCGCGTTGACTTGCTGTTCGTCCACCGCCACGGATGCCGACACTGACGCTGCGCCGCCTTGGGGGGCACTGGTCGCTGTGATCAGCACCTCCGGGTCAAGGTCCTGCATGGACGACACACGCGGCTGTAAGCATCCCGGAAACTATCAGCGCTCCTCATGAAGGAGAGGAAACAATGCAGAGGCATGACATATGAGTGCAGAGGACAGCTCTCGCCTTTACAAGAGGCTGGTAGGCAACAAAGCTAAACCTAAAGGTGTGAGATTGAGTGGATCTTAGCATACAATCACCGGGCCATTCGATAGCATTGTCCTAATGTCCTACCTTACAGAATGAAGAAAGGAACATGCTACAGAATTGGTCTAACTCATGTGGCATGAGCTGTTAGCAGGAACACACGTCTTGCTGGTATACACATTTCTAACTTAATACAGAATCGAAGCAAATCATAGAGGCCTGTCAAAAAAGCCACGAAGGTTTACAATCGCTTGACATTCTTCATTAGTTAAGTCAAGAAACGGTTGCCAACCTGCACTGCAGTGAAAATTTTCTCCAAGTCTCGAGCAAAGGCATTGAGATCCACTTCCGTGTCTGCCGCTCCCATTTGTGTCAAAGCCATCGCCATGGCCCGATACTCTCCAGAACCGACCGACGCCAAAAATAATTGTACCGCAGCCCAAGTTGACGGAGATATCCTTCCGACAATGCCTGCGATGTAAGGAGACCTCCAATACAGCTTCAGTGGAACTGAAACGATTCAAATATTTCTCCTGCTGAGTACTTTGAGCCTCTGTCCAGACACGTTTTACTTGCCGAAAGGAAGACTGCAATTAGTTTCGTCACTACAAGTTCATGCATAGGAAGCAAGCCTATATGACAACGAAAATGGTCCTCTCTCCTCAGTAACTTTAGAACGCTAAATTTCCAGGATGAGCTTAGTAACTTCTGGTTTTTTGGGAATTCAGTGTACAAGCAAACATGCGAGTGGATTGTGCTGGACTCTAAGAACTACGCAAAAATGTCTTTCAGTTACAGCAACAGCATGCAACGGAAACTCTGAATCCACCCTGAAGCGCATCAATCCAACCTCTGTAATCCTTCTGTAATCTGTTTTCCTACGCAGAGGCAAATGGTCTTCCCGGACAGTTCTAAGTGTGTCTGACTTATTAAAGCAAACAATACTAGAGGTGCACATCCTTATTTCATCGTCATAAACAGGTTCAAATAGGAGACTTTTTTGATTGACTCACCAAAATCAATGAAACCAACCCGCCCATCTTCAAGGACGAGTAGATTCCCCGCGTGCACATCGGCATGGAAACTTTCACAAGCCACGAGGCTCCCAAACCTGCATATATAAACATAATTCAAAGGAATACGGATGCAGTGAGTTAATGACCAATGAGAAAGCAATTTCGGGTGACATTTACGAGTGGGAAGAGATGCTGTAATCCACCCTCCATTGCACTGGAAACAATTGCAGAATTAATAAGGTTGACATTCATCATTCAGGCTCATAACAACACACAATACAGTCAAGGCATTCGAAGCACTAACCACACATTGAGTGCTGCGATAAGTGTGGCTTCAGGGTTAGGAACAATGCCCCGAATGGCATCGAGGTCAGTTAATGGCACGCCATAGAACCGCTCCATAGTAAGAACACGTTTTCCGGAACAATGACGGAATACTGTTGGGGCTGTTGCCTGGTTAGCCAGCCCCATAGATTCCACGTATGCTCGAAAACTTTCAATATTCAAAGCTTCCTTGTTGAAATCCACCTCCTCCAACATGGATGACCGAATGTCACCCACAATACCCACCTGCTTCCCCACTTCCTCCGTTCCCCAAACCCTGACCAATGAGATTGTTGTTCCACAATTCCTATTTGATTCCTATTTGAGTGTGATAATTTCTTACAAATGGATGAAGAAGCTGAGACCTTCAAAGGGGCATTAATGCACAACATAATGAAAGGGTATAATCTAACCAAAGAAGTCCGACTGACGTCAGGGCTTAAAAACTCCAAAACGCGGGCCGCCACATATAAAAAGTTAAGGTCTGCTGTGAGAATATCCTCCACACCCGGCTTTAGAACCTTGATGACCACTTCACGCCCTGTCCCCTTGAGTCGTGCTGCATGAACCTGAGCTCCCCCATGCCCGACCCACATGGCCGCTTTTGTTCAGCATTTCAGGCACCAAGGGTGACTTCGTCTAATTGTTTCAGCACCCAGGAGCCTGAAGTCAAATGACGGGAAAAGGACGAGAACGGACATGAGGATAAGGGAAAAAGCAAATGTACGGGCAACAGTAAATGGTTGCTTAAGCGTTGGACTAACAAACATGTCAATA
This sequence comes from Zygnema circumcarinatum, assembly GCA_037447605.1. NCBI lineage: Eukaryota > Viridiplantae > Streptophyta > Zygnematophyceae > Zygnematales > Zygnemataceae > Zygnema > Zygnema circumcarinatum. Next base: position 1,690,569 of record CM074805.1, read on the forward strand.
AGCACCATATTACAACAAAAAACTAACCACTTTCGAGAGCAGAAATCTCTAAGTTTAGCAAAACTTTTTCATCTGAAGACATCTGCTCCTTCAGCGACCGTCAATGCCATTACACAAGTGAACTCGATCCGTAAACGACCTTCATGGAAGGGCATTTGTAATAGTAGGACGTTTAAAAAAGTGGCCTCCAGTTTGCAAACGCTGCAGGGGAGTTCTAACAACAAGCGCTGATCGATACCCCAATTATATTTGTGTGATAAGCTAGTTTAGTAATGTTTTCCTGTGCCAAAGAAAAACGAAATCACCTGTGCGATAGAAGCTGTTGCCAAGGGCTTTGAGTCCACGTATTCGTAGATATCCTCCAATGGACGGCCCAGCTCTTTGGTAATAATCGCGCGGATTTGTTCAAAAGGTACAGGGGGGGTTTTGTCCAAACAGCTTTGGAATTCACGAACATATTCAGCGGGAAAAAGAGTTGGAGCAGAGGCAATAAACTGCAGGAAACCCCATCGATCACAATCAGAATTAAACAGCAAAAAAAGGCCAAAATCAAACGGAAACAGCAGAGATTGAGCGAAACAACACACAACACGACCTTACTTTAAGCACCTCTAGAATCTAAACTCTCCTCACCCAGCTGCTATTTGGAGAACCAAAACTGTTTTTTTTTAGTCAAACAAATCTCTTAAAAATACTGGCATCTGACACGATTCCGTCAAGCCAAGCTCTTTGATAGCTCAGCCATTCTCTCCAGTTTTAGCGCGACTTCACAAGGGAGTCAACCTATGGCAGGGAGATGGCACACTTTAATTGACTTTTTAGGACTACGAAGAGGGAACCCATATTTACCTGACCCAGCTTAATATAAGTGGCACCAAGTCGCTCAAACAGGCGGCGAAGCACAGCAGGACCAGGAAGCTCAATCTGAGATACTTGTCCTTGCCGTCTGCCTTGATTTGCCTGAGCCCAAGCTCCATCCAGAAAAGACGTCGTATTAAGTTGCGATGCGAACTAGTTATGCCGGAATGCTGAAGGGTGTCTAGAGGGTGAGAATGGAATGGTCAAGCTGATTCGAAGCATTGATGGGTACAGATGAACAAAAGAGAAGAAAGTGAGGCAAAGTTGAGCAATCAAGGACTAGGGAAGGGAAGGAGTACAGCGAAGTACAGGGAAGGTCTGCATGCAGCCAGGCTCTTATAAATCTTGTACATGATCAAGAGAAACCTCGGAAGCAACTTGAACCCCGCACCTGAAGCTGCTCCAGAAGCCACTCAGAGCCTACAGAAGCCACAGCTTGCAGACCTTGAACAAGTCGGACTGCACCACGAGGGCCTGTCTTCACCGTCAGCTGTCCTATTTCCTCCACGAGCTCCAAAAACTTCCGCTGCCGCTCTGAAAATACAGTCCCACCAGAAACAGAAGTCACAATAAGACAGATAGACTTGATCACACATAGTAAAGAGTTGCAATGTCGTTATCTCCATCAAGGATTGACGGTGCTTGGGACTGTCTTCACCGTTTAACCTTTGATGGGTATGAAACGTAGATGGCGACTCCACTTCTAGGGAAACAGTAAATGCTTTCCCCAGTAACTAGCCAGGATATAAACTCGACAGAAGCCTCTCTATTCAAATTGCCAGAGCTACCGTGAGTTCCTCCAATTAAGTTCCTTGCTTCAAAACGTTCGATCACATGACTTTCAGGGGCTAATCTGCCGACAAAATGTACACGCTGATCTTACCCTCGATTTCAGCTGAAGTATTGTTTCTCCGCCAAGTTGATCGTTGCGCTGTGGCTGCTGCCGTGCTCGAACTCGAACTAGAGACAGCCATAGCCTGGCCAGCGCTGAAGCATTTTCTTGGACGATTGGGCCATTGCAAATCTTTCAAAAGCAGAGGTAACGAAGGTCCTGACAGCTGTCTGAAAGAGGCCAAGCCTTGGGAATGAGGTTGTGCGATATTCAAACCACCAGCGATGAAATAGTCGCTTGCTTTAAGTGCTTGCACCTGCAGCAACGCGACCGTGACAATGACATGTCTCCCAGTAAACCTAACGCTGTTGCTTTGACTTCCAAGAAGCGTCAAAAAATACTACAAGCACGCGTCCACATGAGTGAAAACCTCAATTAAACACGAATAATTCATGGAAGTTTTTAATTTTCTTAATTATTTTCCGGTCTGAAAGGTTTAGAAGGAGCTCGTTACATGGATTATTAAAGTACAATTTCAGTCAGATCAGGGGACTACTCGCAAAGCCCTGATTTGGGCTGTAAAAGGAGCAATTGAAAATAGGATCAACATACAAATTACCTTTTTCCAAAGGAACAATAATATGATCGAAATGTTAGCCTTGACTACCAGACAGAAAAGCTTTTCTTGAAAAACTTCCTTTTCATATCCTTCTCACATGCACTCTGCAACTTGAATTTCTTAATTTATTACCAATACATCTACAATGTGAAATAGTATGCTTAACAAACATCCACTGCTTGTTCAGACTGAGGGAGTGAATGGAGGGAGAGGTAGCGAGAGAGCCGCGGCAGCGAGGCAAACGAAGCCTGCCATTCCTTACCATCGCAGCCGGAGTTCCTCCTTCCCGCCGAAGCCTTGCAAGACAGCCGAACTCCGCGCCCTTGAGCCCTAAGCCCGCCAGAAGCTCCCTCCGCGCGACCGCCATGGCCTGCAGCAGGGCCCCTTCCCTTGCCTTCCCCCGCACTCCCTCGCTACTGGCACGCGCCTGGCGGTACGCGCACCCTCCGTACGAACCGTACCGCGCCCATGTGCCCAAAGAGGGGCCACATCGTTTCTTTTTATGACATCAGCAAACATAAACATGTGGCGTACAGTGCTTAGTGTACGGACACGCACGGTGTTTGAAAACCTGCGCTGTACGAATGGTGCGTGATGCCGTACAGTTGTAGGGTAGGTTTGGAGGGAGCCTACGCGTCACGTGACGCCTGGTCCCTGCCCTATTTGGGTTACCGTAGCTGCTAGTTAAAAAACAACAGGCTGCGGATCAAGATCCTCGTGCGTTTCCTTTTTATAGAAATGTCTTCGAACCTTAATTATGTGAAGTGAACTGAAACGGAAACTGATCGAACACATAAGCTGTTTAATATTGTGTTCTGTTCAGTTGCGCGAGGTGCGATTTAACCAATTAGAATGCACCACGTGGTCACTTTTAACACGCTGCGACACATACCCTATTTACAACAATACGTCCCGTAAAACATTCAAAACGAACGCTGTCGTACATAGAAAACGACACGTGGCAATGACAGTATGGGAGCGCGATATACCCCTTTTTCTGCGCATTCGATCCAACGAAACGCACAACCAATCAGGACGCGCGACGTGGCAACGTCAGACTCGTGGCAACTATACCCCATTTTCATTAAATCCATCTTTGACAACCTAACTGAATCCGTACGCCACATAAAACATCAAAATCGAACGCTGTCGTACGTAGAAAACGACACGTGGCAATGACCGAATAAGTACGCGATATACCCCATTTTCTGCGCATTCGATCCAACGAAACGCACAACCAATCAGCACGCGCGACGTGGCAACGTCAGACTCGCGGCAACTATACCCCATTTTCATTAAATTAATCTTTGACAACATAATCGAACCCGTCGTACGGATCAAAACGATGACTAAGCTTTTGCCTACGGCAACGCAAAAAAGGGAGGTTAGATTTGTACCGTGATGAAGTGACAGAAATTCCACGTAGCTTGGCACAGCAGAAACCAACGACGTCCAAGCCGAACTGAACGCAAATGATCAACGAACAAAACTATTTATTAAGTCACATCAAATAAGGCTGTCGTAACAATGGATTCGGCAACGGCTACCGTTTGTCAAACTACAAATAGAGCTGTTACGTATCTGTCAAACACGACACGGTACGTTAGAGCGGTTTTTAATTTAACCAACACGATGACCGTTTCGGGCGTTGTCAACCGAACCATTCCAAATCTTGCGTGTCCATAGTTTGACAACACAAGCTGTTACGGTTTACCAACACATACCGGTACAAACATCCCGTTTCAAGCATTGTCAACCGACAATCACAATCCTGCGATTACAAAAATCGTACAAAAATGGACCCACATCCTCGTCCACAACGATTGTCCAAATACAGCCGTTTCGTGCCAGTACGGTGACGGCGACGGTTGACCTACCGATTGCCCTCCTGTTGTAGATCCTTTGACCGTCAGGTCTCTTTCGCCATTTTCCGGCTACCGTCCGTACAGCCGTTCGTTCAGATTCGCGGACCCACGCATGAGTGGTCCACATGGCACCACTTGATTCGTAGCCGACATTCGGAGGCGACTCCACTGACGCTTCTTTCCGCCGCTTCGTTCGTCGCGCGGGCGCGAACAAAAATTGACGGAAAAGGAAAGTTACGAAAGTCAAGAGGCCAACCGGTCGGCCGCGCGTCGCATCTGCGCGTCGTATGCGCGTGTCGCATGAACGACGTCGCCGCTGTCGCACGCGCGCGTCGCGCGGGCGCGACACGGCTAGTCCACCCGCCGAACGCGGTGAACCCGCTAGATACCTCTAGCGCTGACACACGACGGTGATCCGGCCACGTGGCGAACCGCCACGGGCTAGCAAGAGCCACGCGGCGTCTCGCCACTGGCCAGCCCTGCTTCACGGTTATTGTTCCGCCTTTCGGCGGCGCCGCGCGCGCGGGTCGGCCGCGCGTCGCATCTGCGCGTCGTATGCGCGTGTCGCATGAACGACGTCGCCGGTGTCGCACGCGCCCGTCGCGAATTTTGCACCGTCCGATCAGCCACTATTGATTCATGATGACGTCAGCCATCCCTCGCTGCGAGACACCGCGTAGTCGTGACGCCGCGTGGAGCCGCGGGCCACGCGTGCCGCTTCGGGCATTGTCAACCGACAATCACAATCCCGCGATTACGAAAAACGTAAAAAAAAGAGAGCCGAAATAGAGCCAAATAGAGCCGTTTCGTGCCTGTACGGTGACGTCGACGACGTTTCGATGACGAAACGGTCACGGAACAACCGCGATATCATCTTCCCCTGTTCTCCACCTCCACCCGAGTTCCATTTCTTACACTCGCCTGTCTAGCTCAGAAATTGCTGGTGGTGCTTGCTGCCGTTTTGTTCAGAAATCAGCCGTAACCAAACCTTATGTCGTTGCGGTTTCTCTGCCGTTCTGCTGCTGCAACAACTGCTGCATTTCTTCCTACCAGAGAAACCGAAATGACCGACAAATAATGATTGGTGGAGGAGGAGGAGGAAAGAGGAAGGAGGAGGAAGGAACATGGAGTGTGGTGAAAGGGAGAATGGTGGAAGGGCGAAGGAAGAAAAAGGAGAGGGTGTTGAGGAAGGAGGAGGAGGAAGGAGGGTGTTGAGGAGGAAGGCGGAGGAAGGAACATGGAGTGTGGTGAGAGGGAGAATGGTGGAAGGGCGAAGGAAGAAGTTGAAGAGGGTGTTGAGGAAGGATGGAGGCTACTAACTAACATGTCAGTCAGTCAGTCTGTCAGTCTGTCCGTCTGTCTGTCAGTCAATCAGAAGTCAGTCAGTGTCTGTGACAGTCGATTTTCTGTGTGTGTGAGTGTGTATGTGTGTGTGTGTGTGTGTGTGTGTGTGTGTGTGTGTGTGTGTGTGATGTGTGTCGTGTGTGTGTGTGTGTGTGTGTGTATTTTCGTGTGTGACTTTTACAAACAAAAAAGTCAACAAACTAACAAGTCAGTCAGTCAGTCAGTCAGTCAGTCAGTCAGTCAGTCAGTCAGACCGTGAGTGTGTCTGTCAGTCAGTCATTCAGAAGTCAGTCAGTGTTTGTCAGTCAGTCGGCCAGTCAGTCAGTCAGCTAGGTTGTCCGTCCATAGTCAGTCAGTCCTCTGGACTTAAAAGATTTTACAGTCCTCTGGACTTTAAAGAGAAATCGCTGGAAATCGCTGGAAATCGCTGGAAATCGCTGGAAATCGCTGGAAATTTTGAAAAGCTGGAAATTTTAAAATCCTGGACATCTGGAAATTTGGACATTTCGCAGTTTTGAAAATTACCAAAAAAAAAAAAAAAAAAAAAAATGATAAAAATGACATCATGATGTACATAACGTTCGTACTTACGCTTGACTTATGTGTTTTATAGCAAATAACCATGGACAGATTTCGGAAGGACCCGGTCCTGGAGATGACGATGTTCAAAAAGATCGAGAAAATTTCGGAAACATAAGATCATGATGAAAAAAGGTTCGTACTTACGCTCACACTCTTGCATTGTATAGCAAATAACCCTGGAAAGATTTCGGAAGGACCCGGTCCTGGATATAGCGATGTTCGAAAAGATCGAAAAAATTTCGGAAACATAAGATCTTCATGAAAAAAGGTCCGTACTTACGCTCACACCCATGTATTGTATAGCAAATAACCCTGGAAAGATTTCGGAAGGACCCGGTCCTGGATATGGTGATGTTCGCATTCTTTACATTTTCTTCATCATTTTCTTCATCTTTTTCTTCATCATTTTCTGATTTTTTTTTTTTTTTTCATTTTTTGTGCGTGTGAGTGTGTGTGTGTGTGTGTGTGTGAGAGAGAGTGTGTGTGTGTGGGTGAATGTGTGTGTGTGTGTGTGTGTGTGTGTATGTGTGAGTGAGTATTTTCGTGTGTGACTTTTACAAACAAAAAAAAAAAAACAAAAAATCAAACTAATAAATACAACATGAGGCCACATGTTGTAATATTTAGATTGATTATGTTTTTTTTTTTCTTTTTCTGTGAGTGTGAATGTGAGTGTGTGTGTGTGTGTGTGTGTGTGTATGTGAGAGAGAGTGTGTGTGTGTGGGTGAATGTGTGTGTGTGTGTGTGTGAGTGTGTGTGTGGGTGTGTGTGTGTGTGTGTGTGTGTGTTTGTGTGTGTGTGTATTTTTGTGTGTGACTTTTACAAACAAAAAAACAAAAAACAAAAAATCAAACTAATATATACAACATGAGGCCACATGTTGTAATATTTAGATTGATTGTGTTTTTTTTTTTATCCACACACAAACTGCAAGACAGAATGTGGCCACATTCTGTCGGCGCAGTTTGTGTGTGGTTTTTTTTTGGTTTTTTTCCCATTTTAGGGCTACGTGGCAACACCTGATTGGATAACAGACATCCAAAAACACACTACAGTACCAACGTGGCAATTTCTGACTGGATAAGAATTATAACTAATTCCGTTCGTGCTCATGTTGTAATATTTAGATTGATTTTTTATTTTTGTTAAAAAACCACACACAAACTGCGAAAACAGAATGAGGCCTCATTCTGTTTTCGCAGTTTGTGTGTGGTTTTTTTTTGGTTTTTTTCCCATTTTAGGGCTACGTGGCAACACCTGACTGGATAACAGACATTCAAAAACACACTACATTTCCAAGGTGGCAATTTTTGACTGGATAAGAAGTATAACAGATTCCGTTCGTGCTAACAAATAGGAATGCACCACGTGGCCACTTTAAACACTCTGCGCAAATACCCTATTTACAACAATACGTCCCGTAAAACATTCAAACCAAAAACTGTCGTACATAGAAAAAGACACGTGGCAATGACAAAATCAGTACGCGATATACCCCATTTTCTACGCATTCGATCCGACGAAACGCACAACCAATCAGAACGCGCGACGTGGCAACGTCAGACTCGCGGAAATTATACCCCAATTTCATTAAATTCATCCTTCACAACCTAACCGAATCCGTACGCCACATAAAACACGCCGTCGTACGTACAAAGTGACACGTGGCAATGACAGAATAAGTACGCGATCTACCCCATTTTCGGCGCATTCGATCCAACGAAAAGCACAACCAGTAAGGACGCGCAACGTGGCAAAGTCAGACTCGCGGCAACTATACCCCATTTTCATTAAATTAATCTTTGACAACATAATCGAACCCGTCGTACGGATCAAAACGACCGCAAAGCTTTTGCCTACGGCAACGCAAAAAAAAAAAAAAAGTGGCTCCTGGTTGGGAGAGCATAATAATAGAGTAAGGTCATCAAAACCATCTCAGAAGGAATTGACGTAAAAAGGCATAATTTCCAGCTACAGTCGGCATTTCTCCATCCCCGTCTTACAATCCTGTCACTTGAAAGTGCTCGAGGCAGAAGGGTTTATAAAAAAAAGAAGAAAACTGGAACAGCCTTTGGAGGCTTCCCCCAGCATCGAGGGGCATTGCTGCCAAATAATATAGACAAGAATAATTTTCAGATTACCGGATTACAGTAATACGACAGTGAAACATCGAATTCTAGCTAGAATTGCAGCTCGATTTTGGCTTAAAACGCCATCAGAAATATCCCACGTTACCCTTACTACAATCAATAGAGCTGCACCTAACCAATTTCTTCACGAAAGTTCCCTGCTTGAAGCGTCAACTAATACAAAGCCCTCGGCATAATCACTTCCGGCTGTGCTTTACAGCCTCCCCATTCGCCCTCAGGCTGAAGCGACCCGAGGCTGCTCGGTGTGAGGAAAGGCATCGGCTTGGCTCTCCTCCGGCCCGAAGCAGTAGCGGTCGTAGACTTCGAGGAGCATCTCCCTGCAGGGCACGGTGGCGCGCAGCTTGATGCAGGCGAGGAAGGAGCCCGACAGCTTGCGGTGGAGGCTGTAGGCGTCTTCTGGAGGAGGGGTCAGCCGATGTCTCAACATCGTGCTGCCGAGATCCGTGACTCTGCATACAATCCATGAAGGGAGAAGGATAAGGTCGCCTTCAGATGCCAAAGTGGAACACATAGTACAGAGGCAGATTGCATCGAATGCATAAGACATTAGTGCTCCACATTGCGGTAAAGATTAAGCTGGCATGACATCCAGTGAAAGTGGTCCATTCAGGCCCCACATATCCACGCTATTTTAGCAGTTGCATACCGAGTAAACTTGTAATCATCGACAATATGCTGAATTCGACAACAAGTATTCCAGATCCACTCTTCAGTGGGAACGTAGTTAGGGCGAGGAGGAATACCTCTCTCCAGTAAGACTAACACGGCAACAAATGACGGACTCAGTATCCCAAGTTTTGCAAAGAAGCCAATGCCACTCGTGGTTTGAAGTAAGCAGATTCATCAGCTTAGCAGACAAACTTCGATCAATCAAAGAACCACCTCAATTGCACGTGTCTCTTCTCACACCCACGAGCTATTTTGGGCGAATGTGCCCGATGTTCAGCGCCCGTAAGGTCAGATAGAACAGTGACGGCGGCAAACACACAATCCAAAGCGCTAGGTTCACACCCGGAGCCCACCTGCGAGTGAGGCCGGGTAGCCGGAAATCGTAGCCTCCAAGTTTGGAAAAGGGTAAGCCCACAGTGAAGCCCGCCTCTGTGTGCGCATCAAGCAGAATCCGCGACTCCTCTCCCGTTAAGAACCCGAGGCGACGTGACATCTCGAGCACCTCTTCTCTGTTTCTGTCGGCACACGCTCGCACCTGTCGGCTCGGGACGACAACATGGTAAGCGATATAAGCAAAAGAAGCAGAATGCTGTAGCTCCATAGAGGTAACCCACCCCCTTGTTCCCCATCTGGAAATAGCGTTTCATGCTTTAAGAAGCAAGATTCGGTTGAGTCGTCCCAGCTTCAAAGTCTCACATTGCTAGAGCAAGACTTTCTATACAGCCTTAATTTTAAAGTTATCGGCATTTGACTGGCATTCTGTTGAGTCTCAGCGAGCAATACCTTAGGACTTCATTCACAGACTACTTGTGCAGTGAATAGCAATAATTTCTTCTGAGCGAGACTTTAGCCTGGGTTTATGTTGAAAGGGAGAAGCCATGCACAAGATGCATTCCAGATAGTTCACAGACATCTACATTTGAAACGTACCATGCGGATATAATCGTCCACAAATGGCTTAGGGAATGCTCGAGCAGCCCCAAAATCAATGAGGTGGATGGTGTCTGTCCGCTCGTCGTACAGGAAATTGCCCCAGTTTGGATCTGTCTGCAGAGCAAAGCAACATTTCAATCGTTGACGATACATTAATAAAGAGAACTACAAATATAAACAAGAATTGTACTCACCCCAATCCAAGTCAGAAAATGGAAATCACTTGAATCGACTGTCTCCAACTCAGACTTCAAGAATACATGTGGAAGCAATAGCTGTGATAATGGCATCTCTCCTAATGATGTTTGGACTATCCCAGAACAACTGTGGCGCGTAAGTGTTCAGATTCTTATATCTACTAGGAGGCAGATGCGACGAGATACAGGTATGTTTTGTAAGCCATATTAACTCGAGTGAGCATTTTTCCTGTAGCTCTGTAGGTATGCTATGAACAGAGTACACGTGCTCACAAGCAAATAACTAAGGATGCTTCATACGAAACGACACGCATAGTTCTGTGAATGGCGACCTTCTGCCATGGATTTGGTGCGAATTGCAGACCTGCATGAAGCGGAACTCGAAGAGCTCCAACAGCGTAAGGTGCAGAATCCGGTTAGCAACGCTGTTCCGCACTTTCTCGCTCATCTCTGCGGTCTTGTCAATGGACTCGCCTGCAGCAATCGAGGAAAAGGGAGTTCAAGTTTCGGCCCCATTCCACCTCCTTGGATCGACCATCCATGCTTGGACCCCCCATGGAGGCAAATTACAGGGCTCGTGGAATCCCCAAAATAAGAGTACGCACCTGGAACGAGCTCTGTAGTGAGGACCTTCTGGCTTGATAACTCATCAATGACACGTGGTACATTAAACCCCTTCCGCCCCTTCATCAATTCTCTGAAGTGCTTCTGACTCGTTGCCTCTAACTCGTAGTCACACTCTCGAGCCAACTCCACCTTTGCCACCTGCCACGCGACAGAAAGCTGCCTTGAGATGTGGATAACCGCAGGGGCAGCCAAAGAGTGGGGTGATAAACTGCAGCGGAGCATGAACTGGAGCAGACAAGGGCGATGAGCAGCTGCTTACTTTCACAGCCTCGTCCAGATACAACTGCTTGGGGATAACGTTAGTGTACGTAAGGAGGCGCTTCAGGTTATCGATATCGCTGTCGATACTCTCTGCCACGCCCGGATATTGTACTTTCATGGCCACCTCCCGCCCATCCAATAGGACCGCCCTGTGCACCTGAAAGCCAAAGCAGTGGGGACATCCACCCTCACTACCTTGCAAGTGCTTCTCTCACCATTGAGAGAACGATCTTCTTTTCACACCAAAGATTGACTCTGGAACAGATCTACAAGCTTGCAATACTGCAAAAAAGGCGTTCGAAACAATGGAGAATGGGATAGCGCTGGCAGGCGATGGAGGAAGACAGGAAAGGGGGATTGGGAGAAGGAGAGGAATCGAAAAAAGGCGGAATGAGAGGGGGGTAGGGCCAGGAGAAATGGGAACGGGTGAGAGGAGCAGGAGAAAAACGGGGACGGGACGGAAAGGAAGAGCTGGGGACAATTGAAAAATGGAGAGAAAGGGCGAGAGGAAGACTCGGGAGTGAATGTTTGGGTTGATGGCTACGCTTCCCGTATTCACTCACCTGCCCAATGCTTGCAGCTGCCATTGGCTGTGGATCAAAGTGAGCAAGTTTAGATTTCCAGTCAGGCCCCAACTCCTTGCTCAAAACTTTCTCCAGCTGCCGTCGAGGCATGACATCAGCACCCTGCCTTACACGATCTAATGCAGCCAGCACCTGCATCGCGAAGAGTGTAGTTACTCGCACCACAAAATAGTAATGATTTCAGCATTCAATCCTTTCAAAAAAAGGGCCAACCTCGTGAATTTTCAGTTTCAAACATATCTGTCGAAGTTTCCCGGCTGTGGTCAACACAGCGAGGTTCATCCCCAACTAAGCTGCCTCGATTCTTCCCCTAACCTCTCCAAATAAATTTCTAACAAATATCGAATTCTGCATCTCTGCTTACCTGGGGTGGAACTATGGATTCGTCCTGAATGCTCAGCATCTGCCCAAGCTTCAATGCAGCTCCGCGCATTCGACAAAGCCCCAAGGCAATCCGCTCTGCGTTTGCCTCTGTCAGGAAAGGGCTGTAAATTGCTCCCCCATTGGAGCTTCCTTGGGGAGACTCCCCCTGCCACAGGCGGCGAGCAGACTCTTGCAAAGTTCCCAGCGCCAAACTCGCTCCGATCCCAGCAAATCTGGACATTCAAGCATCGCTGGAAATGTCTGAATTCGAATTCTTCAGGCATTCAGGCTGTTCAGCATGAATGCCGAGTGTGCCCATCGTCAGGACTAGGCTTGTCAATGCCATGATCGAGGACATGTCGACGGACACTGGCACCCATGGCTGGCGTCAGGCTGTTCAGCATGAATTAGCACAAAAAAACGTGATTGAAATGAAATGTTCAACCTTCTAGCAAACATGACGAGCGCAGCATATTCTATCACCAAAATGGTGTCACACAGTCCTAAGCAACAACATGGTCTTGACAATTTCCTAGCCCGTACTCACCCGATAACCCTCCCAATCTGCGTCGACGGGACACTCCTCTCGCGAGGCTGAAATTTCATCATCTTGGCTCGCCCAATATGTGGAGTCGACTGGTTTAATCTTTCCCCTTCTGTAAGTACAGGAGATACGCCCGACTTGTCATGAATGTCAGACTTTTTGTCATATTCTCCACCTGCCGTTGGCGAAGCGCTATCGTGCAAGTTCGCTTCGTTAGCTGCCTTATCAGCCGTGTTATTCAAGATCCCGTTACCATGTCGCTCGTGTTCGACGGCAAAGCCTGAGTTTGAATGGCCAACATCATCAAGGGTCCTTAAGCCTGCCTGGCATCACATGGCAAGAACAACGAAATAACTCAGAGAAAGAAAGAGACAGGGTAGAATAGTTTATAGCCAAAGTTTCCGTTTTTTCCAACCCGCTCTTTTCTGGGAGAATTTGATTATGAGACACAAGATTGCCAAAAGATCAGCTTTCTAGTATTCTCACCGTTGTTGTCGTTTAAAGATGAAATGGGAACAAACTGAGGAATACAACGCTTCACACTCCGTGAAGAGTAGGGACATCATCCAAAGGTGAGCGTAGGCACTAACTTAGGTGCTTGGGATAATTGCAAAAAATGTCCGTTAAGCTATTAAGAACAAGGTGGAAGCAGACAAAATATACAAAGTAAAATTTCTCTACCGCCAACCAGCTGCGTATATTCTCAAACCAAGGACATCGACAAACGTTCCCTAGAGGTCGTCAAGGCTATAATTTGCACTTAGGCACCATATTGACCCCTCCATGTGTTCTTCACGAATGTATTGACGTAACTCAGTTGACCTATACAAGGCAGCCCTCCATTTCAAAGAAGAGCATAGTTGCATAACTCTCAAGTAGACCTGAAAACCGTCAACTGCTATTAGCTGATAGCCATTTTTAAAGAGGTCATTAACAATGACCTGTGCAACTTAAAAAATCTCAATCTTTCACCACGGCGTTAGTGAAAGAAAAGATTCACGATTTAACAACTCAGTTTGATTTCTACATGCTAAATTAATCGAAGCCTATACTACCAGAACCAGGGACTCGTGACTGGTCTCGTTATCGCTTCAGTGATTGATCCATGAGTGGGAAGCTGAGAACCAGGAAAAAGTGTTACTTCGAAAGAACCAGATAAGTTCACTTCCTTGCATCCCTTGTTCATTCTTTCAACCCCACTCTCATACATAAATGCTTCGTCTGCAAACCTGTGAATCGTCCAGCATCCGCGCAAAATTAGCATCAGCTCCTCCACCTTCAACGCCTCCCATGCTTCCCGCTTCTCTACGATCCTCCACCTGTACTCCTCCTCCAGGCTGCGCCATGGCTTTCTGAATGCCACCAGCTGGCCTATTGTCTTGTAACCGCTCCTCTTTAATCTCGTCATACCTCCCTACTTCAGCTACCTCTCCCCAACGCCTACCTCCTCCTGGAAAGGGAACTGCAAAAACTCCGACGCTGTCTCTCAGGGAGCGCAGAGAATGTGAGGCCACTAGAGCCAGCCCAGCCGCTAGCCGTGCGCCGTCTTCTACCACGAGAGGCAGCAGGCGAGAGGCCGTGTTCGCCGCAGCCATGGCTGCCTTCCCCCTTCCCTTGCCCTGCCTCCTGCCCTGCCCTGCCCAAGCCCCGGCCAGCTGCCAGGACGTCGGCGCCTCCTCGCTTGCGCTTGCCCTCCTCCTGTAGGGGGAGCCAAGGGAGCTCCGGCGCAGAAGGTGCCACGTGGCGCGCCCTCCGCGAATGAAGGAAGCTGACGTGGTGACCCGAGAGAACGACAATAACGGTCGTGTTCACACGCATGGGACTCTTATGGCCTGGAACTGAAGAAGTCCAATGAAGAGTCGTCACGTGTACAAATTACACGTGGCAGGACTTGAATGGCCAGCTCGACACTGTCGGTAGTATGCAAGTGCCAACCGTTGAACAAATCGCAGCCTTTTTAGCGGCAGCCAATGATGGCTTGCCACGTAGGCATATATGTATACGTGACATGCTCTGATTGGCCAATCTGGCCAAGAAGTCCAATGAAGGGCCTGCCACCCTGAGGCCATAGTTCTGTGCAGCAGCGAAGGCCATGGCCATGGCCTTGCAGGGAGAGGCAATGGCCCTCCGCCATGGCGCCTCGCCGCTGCGCCACTGGCAGCAGGGCGGGGCTGGCGCGCCCAGGCTCGGCTGCTCCCGTGAAGGCGCGCTTGCCTCCGGATTCAGAAAGGGTCAGCTTCGGCTGCAAGAGAGGTGGAAGGAGGGAGCAGAGGGGACGAGGATGAGAGTTCACCGGCGAGGTGGAGGATTTAGGGTTACGTTTGGTCTGCAGGAAAATATCTTCAAGTCATTGGGGTTTCGCGTGAAGGGAAAGGAGGAAGCAGACGAGCAGCCGGTGGGAAAGGATATTGTGGTTGGAGGGGCGTACGAGGGGGGTAAGTCCTGCTCTTCAAGCTCTGGAGGCAGCAAGGAAGGTCCAATAGAGGATGTGATGAGAGGGGAACGGAGGGAGGTGCGCAATGGTTGTTTTCCATCAGAGCCAACTGTACTTCCAATGTTGTCCCACACACTCGATTGTTGCAATGGTGATAAAGTATAAGTTGTGGCGAGTCACGCTTGAAATGTTGAGTTTCCAATCGTGCCTCTGACAAATTATTTCTCTCACCCCACGCGGACCGATGTTGTTGTGTATCTACCCTTCTATCATGTGGGGATCACGTGTGTGTTCAGTCTTGAGAGCGGCTGAAAAAAGACTTACATGTCCGAGAGCAAGATGACGATAAAGGCTCTTTGTCTCCTCATTCCACGCGTTTTCACATTGTTCTCTAAGTTCATGGATTGTTGAAGCTCCTTGACTGACTAAAAGAGGTGTTTTTGGTCGTTTGTCTCCCTTTCTTTTGGCTGTCGTTTGGTGTTTCAGATTACGATCTACGCGTACTGGCCCATGAAATCTCAGAATACAATGCTATCACGGTACGCCAATCACGCACATCAGTGTTGTTCCGTAATTCTCTGTGTTTTCATGACTTCTATTGTTCCAATGTTCTTGGTTTTTATTTTCAAGAATCTTCCGTAAGACGCTGAGAATTTGCAGTTTCTTTGAAGGAGCTCATTCGTTAGTTGGGCAGCGGCAGATTGATTTACTGTTTTAGAGGAGGGGGTCTGCGAGAGCGTACAACAGGTGTTGGAGGTCGCAAGGAGAGCAGACCATCCTATGGCCGGATCACGCGTGCTTCTTTTGGATGCGCCTGGAAACATCCACAGTGTATACGACCCCTTCAAGGTGACAAGCTGTTTCGACAGCATTTACGAACCTCAAAAGGTGATGTTAGCAGGTCTGTAGGTTTGCAAGATTGCATTCCTGTTTCACAAGTCATAGATTTCTTTATGGTTTTTCTGGCAATAGCATTTAATTTTAGATCCGCCAATTATTGTGGACCTTGGCTGCACTTCTACATTCACTCGTGGAGCATTCTTAGTATGGGAGTCAACTCTAATTCCAAATGTGAACCCTAGGGCGTGCGTGATTGTCTGTTTGAAACTGGTCGCCTCTTCAGTCTCATCGCCTTGAAATTTTTACCTCATTGGCATAAGATCCATATCGACCTCACCTTCTAAATTTCAATTTGCTAGGAAACGTCTCCAACACTAGACCGAACCAGAAAATTTTGTTCATTATTTTCAAGTGAGTACTGAATAAGTACTTAAACTCTGACAGTTATTGCATTCTATTTTAGTCTGAATCTTAGCCTAGATCCAGAGGTATTTATGTCAAGTATATTGAAGGATTCTTATTAAGAGCAATCCGCTTCACTCGCTCATTCAGAATAATCCTTTCTCGGCGGAAAGAGACAAGTTTTCCCTTCCAAAGGCAGAGAAACTGTGTGTTGCTAAGATTCTGGCTGCACTGTGTCGCTGTACTTTTGAGATGGCTGAGTCTATTACCCATAGAACGGTATACTGTATAGTTGTATGCTTCGGACGTATTTGTGGAACCATCTATGGAATATAGTACACGCTCGTTTTTTCCATGCCAAACACCTCAGCAGCTTTACGAATTTGTGTATCCGTTCTCTGACGAGCTGATGTCTGAGCTGCATCTTGACTTGATTTATAAGAGTAAAGCCAACGAAGATAAAGCAAATAACTTGCTTGTTCCCCTCGTTGAATTCAAAATTTTGCAGCTTTGGACAGATAGTTACTACGATGTGTTCGCCGTTTTTCCTCCACTCCTTCCGGAAGGTCCAATTGCGTTACTGGGATTGGCCGGAGGTACCGCTCCTCGGTGAGGACTACTACTACTGCATTTCTCATGCTTCACAGGTGGCACACTGAGCCCTGGTTTGTTACCTCTAGATACTGCTCCTTTTTGGTATCTCTTGAGGTGTGAGGTCGAGATCAATGACGGCCGCAATCGGCAACAACTCCTGGCTTGAGAAGCTTTATTTGCATGTTTGTTTGTTTTCATGTCCTCCTTGTAATTGCTGAACGTGATGCTTGTCTAATGAGATCACTGCCTTTCCTTGTGCGCAGGTTGCTGCTGCAGCTGTGGTCATGGCTGGAGATCCATGGCTGGGAGCTCGATCCTGCTGTGATTAACGTGGCGCGAAAATACTTTGATCTTTCAGAGCTCGAGTATGTGAAAGAGACTGGGCACAAAAGCGGCTCTGATGAGGATGAAAGGAAACCACCGAGGGAGAGTGCAGTGGCGAGTCCCCAGAATGCAGCCAGGCTCGAGGCAGCGAAAAAGGATTGGAAAGTTCTTTTTGAGAATGGTGATTATTCTGAGGAACAAAAGAAGGCGCGTGAGGGCCATTTGGTAGTGCACATAGGAGACGCATTTGCAGAAGAAGCAACCATAGAAGGTGGATTTGCTGGCATCTTAGTTGATTGCTTTTCAGAAGGAATAGTTGTCCCACAACTTCAACAGGAGGCTGTGTGGGAGCGATTGAAGAAGCGGCTCAGACCAGGAGGACGAATAATGGTCAACTGTGCAGGCGGATGTGTCGAAGGCACAGACGCTAATGGAAAGGTTTGAGTTTCGTCCTTTACACCAGTCTTAAATCAGAATGTATCACTTTAATAACCTTCTGGACCTTTTCAGAATTGCTTGATCCGTTTTATCTATGGTATTCTTCATGGAATGACAGTATCCATGAGGTACATGTTTGCTTGTAGTAAGGAGGTAAGCAATTGGCCGCCTTTTGAGCTTCAGAGCGTTTCACCTTCTCGTCAAGTTTGAACTTTTCCCAAATTTGAAGGTACTTAGATATTGATCAGGAGACTTCATTCTCACTTCCTTTCTATTGCGGTGGTTTTTTAGAGGAGCAGGCGGAAGGTATGACTAACGCAAATATGTGCTGGGATTTTGGTGCAGGGTGGTGAAGCTTTAATGTTGGAAACTGTTATGGCTCTCAGTAATGTATTTGAGGGTGAAGTATTCTGCCAACGGATTGATGGGGAATATGGCAACGTTATGGCGTGTACAGGCCCCCCGCCAAACGTAGCATTTTGGCAAGACAATGTGCCGGAAGTATTGATGCCTTATGTAGAGAGCTGGATGTCAAGCCAAGATTTTTTATCGACCAATAAAGTCGTCCAAGTGCAGGGATGACTCGCACACAGTTTGGAAGAATTTCAAAACTTGCACCCTTTATCGGTGAATGTTGTGTACTTTCAGTTTCAATTCACTTTTCCCGTGCCAGATGCCCCCGTTTTTGTGAAAGAGGACGGCCCGATATGCGTGTCAGGCAGGAAAACTTACGAATCTGGTTCAGGCGGGCAGACCCAAGCAAGGCAGATATTCCCAGGCAGGTAGGACCAGCTTAGGCATGCAGGCATGCAGGCGTGCAAACCCAAGCAGGATGGCGGAAACAGCTTCTTGCTTGCATGAGCCCGGCTGCCTTAGCCGGCGTGTTTGTCTGCCTACCTGCTTTAGTCTGCTTGCATGTTTGGGCTGCCTTCCTTTCTGCTTTTTTGCTTGAGCCCGCTATTATGCCTTGCCTGAGCCCGCCTGCTTCGGCCTGCTTTCTGTCCCGCCTGCCTGCCAGCCTTAGCGCCCGAGTCTTCGTACTTGGCTGAGCCTGCTAAGCCTGCCTGCCTTGTCTAGTCTTCCTCCCAGGCAAGGCAGTAGGCTAAGGCAGGCAAGGCAGACTCAGACAGGCAGGGAGGCAGGTGTAGGCTCAGGGTTAGGCGCGCAGGTTCAGGCAGGCAGGGAAGGCGCAAGCTCAAGCAGGTAGGCAGACTCAGGCAGGGCAGGCTCAAGGTCAGGCAAGGCGTAGGAGCCACGGCGATTAATGATAGAACATACCATTGACTCGGAACACCTGCCTCAAGGAACAGGTGGTCATGACACAGGACAAACTTAAAAATAAAGGCAACATAAAAATGAGAATTACAGTCACAGAAAGGTCAAACATTCCATGCACGAGATCGTTGGACCGTGATTGCAGAAACCAACATTCATGGACGAACCCTGAAGACTCCAAGCACTAACAAGGATTCATATTCTTAGTTGTGGACAATCATTGCGGCATCGATTTGGATCACACAATCTACCTCTCATTCTTAGCTGCCAGGGTTCAATGCCGCTTCAGCAGCAGCCATAGGGTCAGTATCTTTCTCTGCCTCTGCCTCTTCCTGTTCCTCCCCAACAGATCTCGCTTCGTCTCTCGCTTTTGCCACCGTTGCATCGTGCTCTGCTTGCAATTTCTGAATCTCCTCTTCCTGCAGCTGTCGTTCAAACCACGTGTCCGCATCCGCCCATACTGCAGGTCGCAAGCAAAATACACTAAACAATGAATTCAATAAAGTAGTGCTTAAAATGTGCTTGCATTACGAAATACATGTGAAGCCTGGGCAGTGTACGAAAATGCCAATGCCAGCCTAAGATTTAACCGCAAGAGTCCAAATTTACAGTCTAATTTACAACTCTTCGATGCTTAAAAGTTTGTTTTAATCTAGGAACGTTTGAGGATAGTCAAGTTGACGATGGTCATAATTGCCACCACCCGGACCAACTGAGAAGGCGATTCTGCTTTCAGTTTGAAAAGAAACGCTAGCTAGGTATACAAGAACCGCTGCAGATTGATTATCCGACCGCATTAAGACAAGATGTGTTTCTATCAACAAAGCTAACTTAAAAGAGCATAGTCGATTTTTTCGAAGACACAAGCATCTACGGGTGAGTGACACCTTTCTGTAGACCATACATGTGCATTAATAGCACTATGGAACCGCTCGTAATAAGAATCACACAATCATCCTTCAAGGAGGTAAAGGATTCATAAGCTTCTCAAAAGGATCAGGAACAAAGAAACGAGAGCCAGCAAACGTGAGATTTCTAAAAGAATTCATAAATCTTGGGACGAATAACTTGCCTGGTTGAGCTGCCCAGCCTTGCTCTCCTCCCTTTATTTTTATGGGTTGTGCATAGTTCACTGTTAAAACACGTCCATAAAGCTCCGCATTGTGCATGTTATCCATGGCAGCTGCAGTATCGTCCTTTTCAAGATAGGTCACGAACCCAAATCCTCGATGCTTTTGAGTTGTCTGGATAGCAAAAGCATATTGCTGTTCTTGTCAAACGGATTGGGATTAAAGGACCAAAACATCAACTTGAGAAATTAACTTGACGATAAATGTCCTCAACACCATAGACGTATGCACTGCTTGGATGCTTCCCAGCTGAAAAGAAATAAGAGAAGGCTTGGTGCAGGTTCAGAGTACCTGATCAAGCGGAATGTTTACATCTTTGATGTCGCCAAACGGAATGAAAGCCGAATGCAACACGCCTTCATCCACATTTTCCTCCAATCCACCTGAAATGCCCGAGCCTGTTATGGTTTGATGCGCAACTGCAAAACAATTGCGAAAACAGCAATTCATTGCCATGAAAAAACAACAAACGTTGACAGAGAGAACCTACCGACATAAAGCGTTGTCTTCGGATTCGTCCCCATGCGTAATTCACCACTCAGCCGCCCTCAGCAGGTCCTACTACAAATCAGTGTGAGATAGCGAAACTCGCTTACTGTAAGGCCCGTTGGCAAACAATTTGGCAACCAAATCGTTTCATCGATACATCACAATGCTAACGCTTGTTCACGCAAAATGCCTCGAAGTTGAGGAATTAAATTTAAAAAGAATGAAGTGGCTTCTCCCCATCATAGCTTCTACTTTGAAATATCGGAAACCGAGTTATCTTTCTCCTTGAGATTTTATGAGAGAAGCAAGCTGCTCCCCCTTAGCCCCTTCCCTGCTTTGCCCTCTCAGTTTGAGCCGCCAGAGGGCGCCCCCTGATATCGAGATGCAGTATCGGTGTATCGGACTATATATCGGAGTTCATTAATATCGATAATATTGGTATCGTCTGTTGTCCAATAAGTTACGATACTGACAGTGAGCAGCGCCGAGCTTGAAGTGCGCTTTGAGGGAGGGAGGGAGGAAGGGAGGGAGGTAGGGAGGCAGCCATGGCTTCCCTAAGCGATAGCAGACTGCTTCTCGCTGCCTCACTCTCCGCTGCAGCGGGGGCTGCGATGGTGTTTTTGCTATCTCCATATGAAAAGAAGCAATTATCCTCCTCTGGCGACAGTAGCCATGGATCCGAAGCCACTACCCGCTCTGCTTCCCCTCCGGAACCACCTGCAACAGACGCTGCTTCGCAAACGCTCACGAGTGTTCAACAAACTTGGACTTGGCGTTATTCCTTATATTCTGGGACGTTGGCGGCAGCCATGGGAGCGCTTGGAGCAGTTGCTGTTGGGTATGTTGTCAGTGGGAGGTGGCGGTCGGTGTGGCTTGGTAGGGCATTTCGTGCACGCGTGGTCGGGATAATACCGGCACGTTACCACTCGTCCAGATTTCCCGGAAAGCCACTAGCCAATATACTAGGGAAGGCAATGATTCAGGTGAGTCAAGGAATCCATGTTATGTGAAGGAATTATTTCTGGCCGTATGTCGATCTGTGATATCATTGTCTATAGCAGGCACCAATGCATTGAATATTTTGGATAGGCTAGCTTTTTCTGTCTATCTTACAGAATTTGTATTCAACTCTTGAAATGCAATCAACTCGCAATGGAACGTGATTTATTGTCCGACGTAGCAGTACTCACCAATAATTTCCGTAAAAATTGTAATGATATCAAAGTATCTGATTTGGAAGCATTGAAAATGGTAAAACTAATTTTACTTTGCATTGACAGATCAAGTCATAGTATGATAGATAGGCTTCCGCTTATTTCGAATTTCGAATTGTATTGGGTTTGGGGAGTAGAGGACATGGGAGCAAGCTCGGCAAGCCAAGACACTCGAGGCTGTAGGTTTGTGATCCTTAGAACATTCTTTTCCTGCTTAATTAAGTATTTTGCTCTTAATTTCAAGAGAAAATTCTAAAAATCCAGTGCTATTTGGAGTAATTTTTGGAATTTATGTAGAACTTGCTTTTGATCATTCTCCATTTAGCGCCTGGGAGGGTGAACAACATACAACGTTGATGTAGATGTTTGTTCCAATGCGCAACAAGAAGGTTTTTTTAGAACAGAATAAAAAATCGTTGCATACAGCCCTTGTGTTGAATTTATGGGTGAATGCAGAATACAGGGATGTTAGTTCATTTGGCTGTCCTTTTTAAGAGTTATTTGTTGAAGTGCTCATCAAAGTTGGCTTTCTGAATTTTTGTCCTTCAGTGTTGCTCATGTATTTGTCATTTCAATCCGTTTTTATGTCCAGATGGACCTCAGTGTATTTCATATGGTTGAAAATCTTCCTTTACATGTTCCATTCTCGTATCCAAATGCTTATTCCACACTGAGAAATGCTCGCAATGTCATGGGGAGTGAAGGCCAGTTATCGCAACCGATGATGAGAGGATCGCCGCCTATTGTCGCGATTTTGGTGCAGAGGTAGTCATGACATCTCCAGAATGTGAAAATGGTCGGTGGCCTGTTCTCAGAATTGCAATAATCCCCATATTTGATGTGCTGTTCTGTAGCTGTTGCTCGTTTTTTTCCACTTTGCTAGTGCGTGGATCGAGAAAAGTACTCACATACTGTCGCTCATCAAGAATGCATTCTTCGATTGACTTGTCGCAGCAATTTATGTTTAAGTGAAGTTAAAGGATCTGAAATCAATATGAAATTCATGCTAGAGGTTAGACATGCTTCGCACAGGATCATGGACAAGCCAACTCTTTTGGTTTCTTCAAGAAGTGAATGCATGCAATTCAAGAGAACCTCACTAACCACTCGGGCATTGTCGAGTCACGTGGTAAGTCCTTGAAACCACGCGCGGCGGCGTCACGTCAGTCGCGCGTCACTAGTTTTCACCAATTTTGGCAATGGAAAGGAAAGAGGGAGGAGAGAGAATGGAGAAGTACATGAACAGCTTCGAAAGTGTTTGTCAAATTCTAAGCAATGGCGCCATTTGAAGTGGAGATTTCACGTGGGCTATGCTATCGTAATGCTTCGCGACGTGGACGAGTCATCTAGCACAGCTCCCTTGAGATCTCCACTTCAAATGATGTTGTTGCTTAGGATTTGAAAAGAACTTTCGAAGTTGTTCTTTTACCTCCCCATTCTCTCTCCTCCCTCTATTTCCTTTCATTACCAAAACTGGTGAATGAATGGTTTGGCACACCTATTCTAAAATTTCGAAGCTTGACGTTGCGCTCTTGGCGTGCTCCATGACTTCAGGCCAAGTGAAGATGAATGATGAATGGCTGTCTGTGTCACTTTGTTGCCAAAAATGCATTTTTCTTAAGTGTGAAGATGAGCGCTTTTCTTCTGGAACATATTTGCAGTGTTTGGGAGAATGCTGTGTTTCCCTGTGGTAGATGTTTATTCCACTGTAGTAAGAATTGCTTGCCTTACTTCGATTCGTACTGAACTCTGAGATAGGGAATTGCAGGCACAGTCCGCTGCTGTGAGGCCATGGAGGCATTGGGCACACAACGATGGGATGCTGTGGTGAACATTCAAGGCGATGAGCCCCTTGTTGATCCAGCAGCCATTGACGCTGTGGTGATGGCGCTTCAGGTGAGCACATGCAACAGGTTGATGATCCTGTTGCCTCTTAAACGAGATTATCATCGAAACAACTCTGGTTTCCTACAAATCTGAAAGCACTTCATTGGTTGCTGCTTGGGGTGTGGCTCGAAAAGCAGTCTCGTAGTAAGCACGCAAGCCTAGGCTAACGACCCTTGCACAAGTTTATTGACGGAGTTCACAGTCAAAGCATTGTTTTCTGGGTGGAACTTTTCTACGTTTGCCAGATTGATTTTGACTCTGGTTCGTGCTAATGTGAAATTACTCGTAGACAAACTAACTGAGCATGGAGGACAATATTGGCATATGTACTGTGTGTGTCATGAAGCCCACATTTTTCTTACTTTGTTCTCGCAATTCATATGCCAATTTTTTCTTCAGCAGCTTTGTTCAGAATGCTCAAATAGAAATGTTCCTCTGAACTTTTGCGTCTAGCAAGCCTCTTGTTGTTGAACCATGAGGCGTCTTTGTCCGGAGTTAATTCTAGTGACTTTGACTCAAGTCTGTGTCTTCTGCGGTCTCTGCAGGGCGCGCCTCGGGCTGTATGCAGCACTGCAGTTGCCCCTCTCGATTTGTCGGATGCTCGTAACTCAAATCGAGTAAAGTGTGTCGTGGATCGTAAAGGATATGCCATGTATTTCTCTCGAGCACTGATACCTGCCAACAAGTGAGCAAGCAGGTGCTTGAACCATAGTGCAACTTTCTGGGATTCAGGAGGAAGATGTGGCATTGATCTCACGATCAATGGATTTTTTGGATTCATCGTCCATAAGAATGTGAATGCAATTAGACGATGAATGAAAGGTCAGAGTGTGAGTCATGAAAATAATTATTATCATTATTAATAATATTATTTTACAAGCTCAGTTGGTTGGTGAGCCTGTTGGAAAAAAAAAGGGCAAAAGCACTGTAGAAATGCATAATGCTCTCTTCTAATAAGGGGATGATAAATTGTTCAAAATAAAAGATAAATTCATAAATTGCATCTGGTAGTCTCTGATCCAATTCCTTTCCTGAACATCATAGGGGAAGTGATGTTTTATGACTTTCGAGAATGTGCTTTGCAGGAGTGTCGAAATCAGCAACAGCTTTCCATATCTTCTACATCTGGGGCTCATGGTGAGCTCGCATAGCACTCTAATGCCAGATATGAGGGATGGATCTGATGGGGAAAGGCATACAAGTTAGAACCCTCCTTATCCCTTGAAACGAGCATCCTTTAACGGAAGATGATGCTCTCTCTAGTGGTTGGCCTGGCCAGCCTATTTGATTCTCGACTGTTTGGATTGATAATTCTATGGATGTGAACTGCTCTGACGATGGCGTAAGTCTAAAGATTTTCATGTCCAATCTGCTCGTAGCTGTGTGAAAACTGACATGGTCTGGAAAGTTTTCGTCAGTGCTACGATTCCAATTTTCTCCTTCGCTATGCAAAGATGAAAACCACACCACTGCAGTTGGAGGAAGATTTGGAGCAGCTGCGTATTCTGGAGTGTGGGCAAAAAATCAAGGTCAGTTGTTGAAAGAAGTATGCCCAAGGTTTTTTTGTTCTCGCTTAATAAGAGAGCAGAAAGGATCTTCTTTTCAAAATGTGCAGTAGGAAGGGAGAACAGCATTTCTATCCTCTGGTAACCTTTATGTGCTTCAAAGGTCGTGATGCCTCATAGTATCGCATCCTTAGTTTGGTTAAAACTAAAACATTTGTCTAGCTGATTTTACTGATGGGTATATTTTCTTACAGTTTTGTTCCTCCCTTACTGGAGTGCAGGTCATTTGTGTTAATCATCGAGCACACGGCGTAGACACTCCGGAAGATGTCCCGAAGGTTGAGGCCATTCTGTTGCAGAAGGGTTTGGGGCCCAGTAACGTTTTTCCAACAGAATGAGGCTGCAGCCCTACTGCATGCATGCACACATGCATCTGCTGTCATGCCACTGCATGCATGAAGACAAGTGGATCCTATTGTCAGCCTCCTATGGGCACCCAACGGCTGCTCTCCCAGGGGCCCCCTTTTTGAGTTCTGAAGCCAAGAGTCTGACTGGAACTGTTCATCTAGCGATCGTTAGTCAACTTTCAGTCTCTTGGTTTTCAGTTAGGTGCAGCAAAGATTGGCAGCATACGTGCCATGCTGTCTTGCAATTGAGGGACTCGCAGGATAGAAAGAGGAGACTGTTCTCAGGAGCACTCTCTTCATCATGCGGCTTGTGCGAAGGGGACATGTAGGCATGCTGGTTCTACCGTGTCCTTGCCTGAGGGCGAGGGAAAAGACAACAAAGATATCCATCATTCTCTTGGACTTGGCAACTCCTCTTCGTCTTTCTGCCTGTTTGCTTTGATGTGCTATCAAGTCCTATTCAGCTATGAAACATGCTCTGAGTTCAGACTCTCAGGCCACGTGCAGAGCAAGTGGTGGCTGTGCAGACGACCTGACGCATATGTCTGCTACATCATTAGATTATTCTAATGATGTAGTATCTATGTGTATATATTACGCATAGATACTACATCCTGTGTGTGTTATATTGGGAATATAAGATTGGCATAAACTATGGAATAGGCAACTTGGAAATGACAAGGCACAAATAAACAATGGAGTGCGGAAGTAAACCCACTGGCAACAAATTTCTGTCACCAGGAATCTCTTGGTGAAGCTGCGCTATTGTCATTTTCTGCATCGATAATTTTCCCCACCATCACGAAATAATGCCAGCTTTTGTAGTACTTGCGAACATTTGCTGTTGCAGGAGTGGTCCAGTAAACAGCAGCTTTTCATATGCAGCTCCAGGTTCGGGTTCTGCTTCAATAGACCTTTACTTTACAGGCGGTATTCATCATATACCAAGATCAACTGCCGTTCTTGTCATTGCCTCCCCCCACTTAGACTGCCGGCCACTCTTCCTGCTCCAAGCTATGCTTCTTCAGGATTTAAGGATCTGCCTTACTCTCCTTTTTGCGCCATACGCTCGGTCAAAATGATGCACCTGCCCAACAAAAGCCTTGATCAGAAGGGAACTGGAAAGGAACCAGTAATCCAAAAAACCAGAGAAAAAGTCATTGATGTGAGCGGCAGGCAACCCTTTCCAACCGGGAAATTAGAGTGACCACCCCCACCCCCCCAATGTAGCAAGCTTCTCAGTCCACATGGAGACCTTCATGGCTGACATGAGAGCTATCTACAGCTCACCCATGTTGAACGACATGCGCCTTCATACTCCTTACGCAATTCTTTGCAGGCTAAAGGGTACAATAGTCCTGCCCGGCCTATTTCTGTGGGCCCCTCCTTGTCCTGCCGCTGCTCCAGGCATGCGAAGAAGGCGTCCCGTGCCTGCAGGAATCAAGAGGAGTGAACCGCTTCAGCAACTCCTCTCGATAAACACGCTCGAGTTAAATTGACAGGCACAGCATGCATAACGATGAGACCAGGCGAAATTTGCCGCCATTTTCAGCATTCCTTCAGAACGTATGTAATCATCAGCAGAGGAGAAAATGACACAACAAAACTTGTAAACTTTGTAAAGGTAAAATACCCATTTGGAGATCATCAAAAATAAAAGGGGTTCGGAGTATGTACTCGGTAAGTACAGGTACAGTTTACACGGCTGGTTCCAGCCTTTGCGTACGAGAAAAAATGAGTACAAAAGCAAACCGCGAAAAGGGATAGAAGGAGGGGCATGGCTGGAGGCTATAATGCGGTTGCTAGCTTTCTAGTTGTCAGTTTATTAGAAGTTCCAATCGCACTTTCCTGACTTCGGGTCTCAATAAGCAAGGGCTAGAAGCCGGCTTTCTCAGTTTAATGCTCATGTCAGCAGAACAAGAAAATTTCATTGTTCAAATTTTTGCTTCTTATCTTGTATACTGGAGATTCCATGGACATTCCACATGCCATGGCAATATGCCTTGAGCCACATTACCATATTTATATCACCATACTGGAGCCTGCATTGCAGCCTGAATCCAATTGGACAGCATCGATCGCTACTGGCATCAGGAAACATCAAAAAAATTACTCCCATTCTTACTGAATGTCCATTGGAAGCATTTTCCTTCTCTGCAATACCACGTTCTCCAAGACAGAAACGTATAAGGAAGACTTGAAATGAATGAAACAGAGAAGTCATACCTTGTAGCAGCGCATCCTCCCTGCTGCCAGCACATCTGGAGCTATGGCGCCCTCGGAGATTTTCTGAGCTCCTGCCTCGGAGTACTTGACCGCCATAGCTAGAAGCCACTGCAGAACACTTAAGCGGGAACCAAGCAGAACCGGCACTGGCTTTCTCGTCAGAACCCTTCTCTTGTTTCAGTAAATGTCACCATTCTATTCTGCTGAACCCCTTTTTATCAAGAACTACACCATTCAGAAAGCGAGAAGGAAACTGCAGAACACCCCAATGCACACTTTTTTCGTGAAGTCTTCGTTCACGTGAAGCTCCAACAGTTTCGCTGCGTGTCCGAAGCAGAAGAGGAGTGGCTGAAGCGTTGGAGTGTTCAATTCGAAGAGCGACCTCCTTCCTCCTTCGAATACGTGCTAGCAGCCTGTTTGACCTCTTCGAAGCCATGGCTAGCGGGGGTGATGACGGGTATGAGGAGCTTCTTCGTGCAGTTGCAGATGGGCGCTCTGAAGACGTGAAGCGTTTGCTCAGGTATAGTGCCACGGCCGAGAGCTCTTCTTGTTTTCTCAAGTGATGCAGGGGATGCAGTTTTGCAAGTGTCTTTACAAACCATACGATGCTATTTTTTTGCAGTAAGAGATGATCACTTGGCTGATGGAACTTAATTGTATTTTTACGTCAGGCCAACGAGAGGTTCACTTGTTGGTATTGCTCTGTAACTACATTTACTTTTTTGAGACATGAAATACGCCCATACTTCGCTACTGTGAGCCACCAGCTTGTGGTTTGAAGTATTTACATCATACGCCACAGCAGCTGAACTTTGCATGATTTGATCCTGACATTTGGAGAGTTCTGCCTTGAGATTGTCAGTTGTAGACAGGAGTGAGGAGATGTGACCGCAAACAGCTTGAGGACTATGCTATCTCGCGTGCATCCGTTTGATGATACACTCTGCATCGTGCAGAGAGGGCAAGGATGCTGCATGGCAGGATGAAGAAGATGGGAAGAGTGTGCTTATGGTTGCTGCAAACGGAGGCCATGTAGAAGTTTGCCGTGATTTGCTCACAGCTGGGGCTCCATGGAATTCGGTCGACCGTCAAGGACGATGTGCTGGTGACTATGCCATGGAGGCTGGCCATTCAGAAGTCATAGATTTGCTAATAGATGCAGGCAAGCACATCTCCACCCAAGGCTCAGAGTTGCGTTGATCAGTGGATGGGGAGTCTCCTCTGTGAACACTGTACATCGTCGAAGCAGCATAAAAGTGGCTATCCCTTTTTACTGTTTGCGGTTTCTTCCCTGCGTTTTCTATATAGACAAGTATCTGTGCTGCTGAGGGCGGAAATGTCGCGTATTAGGGGTTTCCTTTCCCTCTTACTGCATCGAGAATCCCTTGGGCAGTGCTTTTATGGCCATATCTGGAATGCAGGGGTGCAGGCTGAGCTTGTTCTCGGTGCAGCTAGTAGGAGGCTGACGGGTGGCAGCGATTCCAGCAATGCGGGGTACTTACAGCAGCGAGTGGAGTACAGCGAGGGCCGCCTCACGGATGAGAGCAACAGCGCAGTCATGATGGAGTGGGAAAGGCCTCTCATGGAGGCTCACGCACATGCCATCTGTCAGCAGGCAGGCGACCTTGTACCCTTTCGCTATTGTCTCAGTCAACATCACTGCTTCTCTACATAAAAGCTTTAGAACATGCGGCTAACCTTAGAATCCGGATAGGGAGATTCAGGGTGGTGATATATTGAACATCGGCTTCGGGATGGGATTGGTGGATGAGGCCATTCAAAGGCGGCATCCTGCAAGTCACACAATTGTCGAGGCTCATCCGGCTGTGCATGAAAGAATGTTAGCTGAAGGCTGGGGGAGCAAACCGGGTGTGCGGATCATATTTGGGCGATGGCAGGATGTCCTGGACCGCCTTGAAAGCTACGATGGTACGTTGTGCGAAAATGAAAACCTTCCCGCCTTATGCTTGCAGCTTTTCAATTGTTGCGTGCAAAAAGAATCTTGAATGGAAGAAACCTTTTAAGTTTGAGCCTAGATTTCGAGTACTTACCCAATTCCTCAGTCATAGCTCATTGATTATGCCGCTCTGTTAAAACCCTCAGTCGAGTGCAGTGACGACCACTCGAATGTCTTTAGCTTGGTCCTTGTCGTTTCTTCCTTTTCCTCTCCCACTCCCATCGTACCTCTACTGATTATTCATTGCGTGTCTCATCCAACATGCACGTGTAGGAATTTTTTTTGATACATACGCTGAATTCTACGACGATCTCAGAGAGTTTCATGCCCAGTTACCCAAGCTCTTGAAGCCAAGCGGAGCGTATTCATTTTTCAACGGGATGTGTGGCGACAACGCCTTTTTCCATGTTGTGTATTGCCAGATAGCCGCCTTAGAACTTGCCCGCCTTGGGCTCTCAACGCAGTTCATTCCACTCCCTGTGAAGGAGAGTCTGACTGCAAAAGTGTGGGAGGGCTTGCAAGAACATCGATATTGGCAACTGGACACCTATTTCCTACCTGTCTGCGGACATGAAGAGGAGGAGCAGCAGGAGGAAGCTCTTGAGGCAAGCAAGGAAAGCATCGTGGAGAGAAGCAATGAGTGAAGATGACTACCAAACATTCTTTTTGAAAAAATATTTCAAGCAGATTCACATTTGATTGTGTAATGGTAGGCAATGGCCATGGCAATGGTTGATGAGTGCTTCATTGTTTCAAGGTGATAAACGCGAGAGTAAAACGCTTCAGAGGAAAATGAGGAGTCAAAGCTGGCTGCCATGGCTTCTGCCAGCAAACGTACCCCACTAGTGGCGCATGCCAAAGTCTCCAACCTCTGACTTTGAACTTGTGTACAAATTTCAAGAGTTGGAAATGCAGCACATTACTCGAAACAAGCCGAGAGGAACTCGGCCCTCTCCCTGCTCTCCTGTCGACTCTCCACTCTCTCCCTCCTCTCCCTCGTCTTCATTTGCCTTTTCTCCCCTCTACTCGCGGCCATCGATGCCATCCTCACCGCAAGCTCTGTCTACCGCAATGCTCTACTCCCTCGGCGGACATCAGTTCCTCATGGGGTTCTCGTGCACAAATGTGAACGACTTTTTCTCAAGGCCTCAACGCCTGCGCAGGTGTTGCCTCGACACAACATTTAATTGTTTGCACATACACAGTCAGCCCGCGCGCGAGGCTGATAGAAGTGCGAGCGCATCTTTTTCTGCACCTGCACAGGCCCAGGTTGCGCATGAGATCAAAGTGGGGCCTCATCCGAAACACGAAGTGCCAGGAAGGAAGCTGATGGCTGACACCAAATCATCCCTCACAGACTTACATATGTGAGCGGTTTGTACATTGTTGCTGGATGTTGCGATCTATGCTCCAACGTGGCACCAGATTCCAATGCTTTACCAAAAATAAGACGGTTTTTGGGGCCTCTCTCTGCAGTAGAGACTCCTCACCAAAGGTCGGCCGCGGTGCCTAAAGCAGCTTCTGAGTTCACGCCAGTTTTACATGATATCGCCAACATAAACTCTACGATAGGAGTGGTGCCGGTCGTTGGGGCAGAACAGGAATATGATCAACTCTGTGCACCCCATCCCTCACCCCCTTCAATTAAACCATACAAACGTACATCGTGTCAAACTGCTTTCATGAGGACAAGATATTCCTATTCATCGACGTCAGCAGTCACATACGGGACGACGTGTTCTAACATAAGTGCAAGGGCTTACTTTTGACGAATTTTGAAAAGGCCGGTGCCTATAGGCATAGGAATTCCCATAATGATGCATTCACTGACTCCCTCAATGGCATCCGTTCGGCCATGGATGGCGGCATCGAATAGATGGTCAGTCGTCTTCTCAAACGACGCCAACATGAGAACTGAGTCCTTCATCTTTGCAATGCCGAATCGCGTAATACCCAATACCTCACCCTGAAGAAGTGGCAAACAAACAATGTCGGCATAAGTTACTGCACATAACAGCATCACAACAAGAGCAGAGTACTTAATACCTGTTCGAAATTGCAAATTTCTATCCCATCGATGAAGTTGCCCACCTTGGAGGTCATGACGTCAGCAAGGAGCGTGGTGTGACGCACGTCGATGGTCATGCCGTGCGACTTCATGGTGTACTGTATCTCGTTCATGATGGAACTCCGCGCTGCCTCGATCCCGAGAGTGGACTCCGCCTCCATTATGTGGTTGCTGGTTGTGCGATATCCGTCCACTCCCTCCGTTCCCATCACCGCCAACAAATTGGTCCTGCCCTCACAAAACTCCACTGATCAAAACATGCCCTCGAGAGAGAGAGAGAGAGAGAGAGAGAGAGAGAGAGAGAGAGAGAGAGAGAGAGAGAGTGGAGGGGAGGATAGCGAAGGGAAAGAGGGGGGGAGAGAGAGAGAGAGATTGCGAGCGAGAGAGAAGTGGAGGGTTTCGGGAAAGCATTTCACCCTTCAACAAGCAGATTAAATTTCCCTCCTCCGGCGTCGTTTATGACAGCTCGCTCGACAGTGGCAATGCCCTGTGTGCAGCGAGCAGGCCGAGTCAGTCAGTCAGTCAGTGCAATTCCCCACACTCTAACAATCGTTTCCAGCCAATCGCTGCTGGAAGGCACCTCATTGACTTTGGGCACTCGCCAACACATCGACAAGAGGATTCCTCTTTCCGTAACGGTAGAGAAACAGACAGCGTGCGATTTAGAATCATGGCAAAGAAATAGGCGGCGATCAGATTGGTTCAAGAAAAACATTTTTCTCTTAATAAATGGCAAGTTGAAAAAGACAAGCAAGGTATAACGGGCCCAGTCATGTGGGCCTAGGAGTGTAATACTTGTCAAGAAAGAGAAGAAAATGAAGAAGCAAAGAATAGGATGAACCATTTAATAAATATATAACATAGTTACCGATACGATAACGAGCGATTTCCTTGCATAGAAACACAATCACTAGTAAGTTCTACTGAACAATAAGAGTAGAAAATGCATGCCGTTGCTACATCTGTAGAAGTGGCAATGGATGAGTTCCAAATGAACCAAATGGATCCATGGACAACAGTGCTGAAGTCAGCTTTGTAGCTTTGTAGCTGCCAAGCATGACAGGCAAAGCCCCCACAACGACCCTCCCTTCCTGCAATTTGACCAGCGAGCACCATGAACCTGGTTACTCACTTTGACGATGACTTTTGGCAAAGTGTTGCGAAGATTATGAAGCGAGAAGTAAAGCTTTCCACGATCGCGCTCGGGAGATTCCACCGTCAGCTTGTCGGTGCTCAGAATCCGGATGTGCTGCGCAATATGAGCCAAACCAGTCTTCACAGTAAAGCTAACAACAACAGGTTGAAGCACAAGGGGCTCACAGAAGCAGAAAAAACAAATCTTTCCTTTTCTCTCTCTCCCCCTCTCTCGCTTTCCAAGTACACAGTCCTTGGCCCACCTTCTCCTTGAGATGCATCTTGAGCTTGGAAGCTTGCAGGATGGAGGCAGCTACAGTGGATGCTGAGATGCTCAGTTGCAACGCTTGGCAGCGTTCCATGTCCAGCTTGATGCTGATGAAGGCTTGACCTGGTCTCAGGACCATCTTTATGGAGGAAACCACCTGCTCCTCCGCCCTCCTCCTTCCGCTATCAGAACAAAAAACAGCTATGCAAACCCTCCAAAAACTGTACAACAGCGGAAAAGAAATGGGAAACAAAGGGCGAAGTCAGTGGGGAAGCTTATATCCTCTAACTCTGAGCTTCACCTCTCCAAGAGTGGTTTTCTCAATCCGGCCTTTGACAATTCTCGCTGCCTTCACATCCGAGTCAGAGACCAGCTTCACATCGATGATGGGAGTGCTGATATTCTTCGCCGCGTTGATGATCTCCTTTATGCGAGGCACTCCCAGCGTGACATCTGCCGAGAGGTTAAGGCTCGCATCCACTACTTTCCTTTTCCCTCTCACACTCACAACCACTTTGCTCAGCTTTCCTTCTCTCTCCATCCCACAAACAAACTCGCCCGTTGTAGGGACTCTAGAGTAGATCGTTTAGTGCTAGAATTTGAGGGTTTAGAGAAGAATATGTGCGGCAGGATACTCATGCTTGCCACCCCCGCAAAGTGGAACGTTTTGAGAGTCATTTGGGTTCCGGGCTCGCCAATGCTCTGCGCTCCCACTGCTCCCGCGGCCGCCCCCGGCTCCATCCTCTTTGAATGATACCGGCCCATGCAGGTGTCCATGAAGACCTGGAGAGAGAGAGAGAGAGAGAGAGAGGGGAAGAGAGAGAGGGAGAGAGAGAGAGAGAGAGAGAGAGAGAGAGAGAGAGAGAGAGAGAGAGAGAGAGAGAGAGAGAGAGAGAGAGAGAGAGAGAGAGAGAGAGAGAGAGCAAACCCTCAGAGCACATTCTCACGAGAGACGACCTTTGCAAAGGTACGGAATAGCTCTGTTTCAACGGCGTGCTTTCACGTACTAAAACAAAAAAATCCATTACAAAAGGAGCATCCGAACGATAAACACGAGTGGACTACAAAGCTCGAACTTACCTCAAGCTGCCTCGCAGTCAACCCACACACGTTTGAAGCCAATTTTCTGGCAATTGGGTCATCCCGAACGCTGCCCTCCTCGGAAAGCGCCCCCATCCTTACCCACGTTTTCTCCATGTTCATGATCTCCGAGTCCATGAACTTAGCGATGGAGTCTCGAAACGCAGTCGAACATCCATGCTCTAAGGAGAAATCCGCATGTGAGAGGGCCTTATCCACTTGCTTTCGCAGCTCGAGCGGCGACTTTGATTGTTGCCTGATAGGAGGACAGGACGCCTGCCAACCATTTCCACAACCCAGATCGAATTAGGGGTTTAACAATCTCCCACGTTTTGACGTTTCTTAGTCCCCCTAGGGGTTTTCAACTGCAGCAACTTTTGAGATTTAGCCTAAGGCCGGTAAGGGACCTGCCTTGCTTTTTACGAAGAGGCGAGGGAGGTTGAGAGGGGCTCCATCTTTCCCCTCCATGAGGGCGGGGTCCATGCCATCATCGCCGTACAGCAGCTGGATGACGTGGCCGCTTGCATTCCGTACAGATCCGTCGTAGTGCGTGGAGAGGTCTTCCAGAGCCTTCATCAGCCGCCGCGACATGTAACCCGTCTCCGCTGTTTTCACCTGAAAGGGAAAGCAGCCCAAAATGGCACATTTTATGCTTCTGTCTGCTTCAATGCAGAAGATCTGTTGCAACTGACTGGGTTTTCTTGCTTTCCTTCATGGTTTTTTTTTTTTTTTTTCTTTCCTTTTTTGAGTCAGTTATGCGGAATAATGGCTAACGACGAGCCCGAAAATTTTGCATTCTCCTTGTGGTGGCTTTCTAAACTTGATCGCTTCGGTTTAAGTGTGCCTTGGTCTGCTTGACGTTCGAGAGGTAGAGGAGAATGCCTACAGCTGTATCGACCAGCCCTTCTCTTCCTCCCATGGTGTGGAAAAAGAATTCGGTCGCTGTCAAGCCCGTGTAGAAGGAGTTTGCGACAAAGCCTTTGGCCTGCAACAAGCCCACAAGCTGCAGTCACCTTCCCGAAGCCATTCGGGAGGGAGAAAAATTCTCCCATCCCCTCTCTCCATTCTCTCTCCCTCTCCCTCCCCACCTCCCCCCCCCCCACCCTCCCAACACCGGCCGCCACACGCCACCTCCCAATAACATAACATAAAGGTTTCCGGCCCCGGAATTGTGCCTGCGGCGTCTTGTCATTCCGCGGAAAGTGCGGCAGCGAACGTTCCAAGAAGCCGTTGGGCGCCCTCTTCCCCCCCACGGACTGCTGCCCAACGCAGGCGACCATCTGACTGATGTTGATGGGGCTGCCCTTCGACCCGCACTGCGACATGATAAGAGGGCTGTTGCGCCAATGAAGCTCCCTTAGACACACCTGCAAACAATCACTCGGGTCACTACACGCACCGACAACACGCAATTCCCGTTCTGCATTGTTTTTTTCCCTAAACCCTAAAAACCCTAAACAGGCAGCGTTTGAGCAGGCCCTGCAGGGCCCACCTTCCCGGCCTCCTCCCGAATCTTGTTGAGTTCCCCCGTGATCTCTGCCTCCAGAGTCTGCGCCGCGTCGCATCCGGGCTGCAGGGAGAGGCGGCCCGAGGTGAAGGCCTCGATGTGTTGGGCGCTCGCCTTGTATCCTTTCTCGACCTGCTTCTGCTTCTCGCGGCTCAACCGCTCGCTGGGCTGCACGTCATCGATGCCGATGGAGAAGCCATGGTTGCCGATGAAGCGGGCGCTGCAGGGAAGGGAGCGAGCAGGCAAGGGAGGAGGG
>CM074805.1:1726441-1783262 GCA_037447605.1 Zygnema circumcarinatum
GGGGAAGGGGAAAAGGGGGGGAGGGGAGGAGGGGAGGAGGGGTGAGGAGGGGAGGAGGGAAGGAGGGGAGGAGGGGAGGAGGAGGGGAGGGTAAACGTGGGCAAGCGGGAAGGCAACAAGGTTTGAATTGGTTCAACTTTTGAGCTTCGTTAGGATTCAAGTTTTAGGTCCGCAGATGGATGGTTCGGTTTTTGTGCAGTCATGTTGCAGGGGAACATAAGGCAATCGTTCCTGGGAGGTTCTTTATGGTCTTTTAGTTCTCAAGTCCCCACTCAGCAGTTCCCTGACTGTCCGTACCTCAGCTTTGCCAGCCGATTCATGCACACGGCAGCCGCATGCGAAGAGTAGTCCCTCATCAGCACAATAAACAGCCCGTCCTTGTTGCCGTTGCCTGCCATTCACACACGAACCAAAACAATCAGTTGTTCATACATCACCTGCCAAAAATGTTCGCTATCAAAATCTGCACATTGAACAACGACAGCTATAGAAAAGTTTAGTCAAAAGACGCCCAGAAAGTGCTCACTCGGCAACAGTCACACTTCGAAAGCCACTGCTCACTGCCACTGCCCCTTAAATCCCCAAGTGGTTAGTCATTAGTCATTAGTTACTATTGAGCCGCCGCTGGAAAGCACAGTACCCAGAGTGGCCTTCCCGAGCTGTCCGCAGACGAGGTCGCTGTTGCGGAACAGCACCCACGCGTCATTGGGGCACATCGTCTCCCCTCCTTTGTACATTTTCTCCCCCAGCGCGAGGTTCACAAACACACGAGTTGCCGCATTGGGCCGTACAAGAACGCTGAACAGCTGCTTTCCTGTCCACAGTTCCACAGGCTGCCCGTGTTGCAAAAAGGAAAAAAAAAAAAAAAAAAAGAAGGGCGTTAGAGGCACACCCTCTGGAGGAACATTGCATTGGCAAGGTGTCGCAACTTCACAAATGAGAACAATTTCACATAAAGGGCCTAGTATGGAGTTGTTAGCAGCTGGAAAATGTGGAGGGATGGCTCGCCTTGATGATGGTTGGCGTGGGGAGGTCCACTGCGTCGAGTGCGTCCCCCATGTAGCAGCACATAAGGGCGAATTGGGACCGCTCATAGAATGTGTCCTTGCGCGTTATGAGAAATGAGGAGGTCAAAAAGTCTTGGGTTGACGCTACCAGGATCTCCCCATTCTTGGGTGTGCAGAGGTTGTTTTGAACCTGCCGTACACATGCACGCGAGAACCCTAGCAATTAAACTCCCCAAATCTGCAGGCATATGCCTTGCCGTTGAACCTTTGAGGTAGTCTCGTGAGTGACTCCAATCGTTTTTTGTATATGTTACTTTCATTGGGTTTTTTCTTTTCTTCTCTGAATTTCTATTCCCCCGCTCCAATAGACACAAAAGTACCAGCATTCTTGCATGTCATTCGACGAATCGCCCCACTCACCCCCATGAGATGAATGGCTTCCGCCCGCGCTTCCTCCGTTTGCGGCACGTGAAGGTTCATCTCATCGCCGTCAAAGTCGGCGTTGTACGGATTGCAAACCGACTCGTTGAAACGCAGCGTCCGCCATGGCATCACTCGAGCCTGGGGGGGGCATGAAGGAAAAGAATTAATACGCCTTTCCTCCAGAATCACAATAAAACACATTCCAAAGTCATAATCATCAAGAGAAAAACATCTCCGGCGACATCAGAACCGGCTGCCAATTCATCAAACCGATCAACTTTGATAGCCAGGCAGTCATCACAACCAATACAATATTCACGAAGCGAGCCTACATGCATCTGAAAGCGCAGCCATAATTACAAAGGGAACTCGTTACCCTATGTGCCATAATGGACATGCGATGCAGGCTGGGCTGCCGATTAAACAGAACAACATCGCCATTCTCGAGATGGCGTTCCACCACATCTCCATGCTTCAGCTCTGCCGCAATCCGCCGCCGATCACCAAATTTTAAGGAACTACCCGTCACATCCAACAAACAAACCACACCCATAAGCTGAACATCCAACCTGTTCCCTTCTGTGCAGCCATTCAGGTCGATCCACTACTTCTTTCAGAAAACCACTATTATTCGGGAAAACCTCCAAGAAGCTGAAACAACAAAGAGAGCTGTGCATCGCAGAAAATGCGGCTCACTGCTTCTCGCCCTCCACATTGACGTAGTTCGCCCCCGGATGCTTCCCCGGCCCGTTCAAAACGCACCGCCGCAGCTTCGCTATGTTGTAGCGAGAGACCATCTCCGGATACGTCAGCAGCTGCGCCATGAGGATGGGCACTGCCACCTGGCAAGGCGCAGCCCTGCCCCCCCTGTCAGCTAAGGGCACACTCCGCCATTCAGCCTCGCCCCAGAGAGAGGGAGAGAGGGAGAGAGGGAAAGAGGGAGAGAGGGAGAGAGGGAGAGTGGGAGAGAGGGAGATAGGGAGAGAGGGAGAGAGGGAGGGAGGGAGAGAGGGAGAGAGGGAGAGAGGGAGAGAGGGAGAGTGGGAGAGAGGGAGATAGGGAGAGAGGGAGAGAGAGAGAGAGGGAGAGGGAGAGAGGGAGAGAGGGAGAGAGGGAGAGAGGGAGAGAGGGAGAGAGGGAGAGAGGGGCCAGGAAAGGAGGGAGCGGGCAGGACCTCTGTGATGCTGAGGTTGGGGTCCGGCGAGATGACGGTGCGGCCGCTGAAGTCGACTCGCTTCCCGGAGAGGTTACCGCGGAAGCGGCCCTGCTTGCCCTTCAGCCGCTGGATGAGCCCGCGGAGGGGCTTGCCCGTCTGGAAGGCGAGGGGCAGGCCGGGGAGCTCGCTGTTGATGAACATGGCGACCTGAATCTGCAGGAACTCCCAGTTCTCCTGCTTGCCAAGGAGACGGGGAAGGGGGGAGGAGGGTCGGGTTAGGGGATGTGCAGCAGTTGGGGGGGAGGGGTTCGTATTCAAGGATCATGTAAAGGCAAGATTCGAAGATTTTTTGGTAGTTCTGAAGGAGAAAGCTGAGAGTTAAGGAGCTGCATGCACTGCAGGATAACAGCAGTCTGTATCGGAGAAAGGGATAAGGGAAAGGTACCATGAGGTTGGCTATGGGGAGCCCCTTCTCCAGCCCCATTCTCAGGATACTGTTGACTTCTATGATCTGCATAAGCTTCATTGTCATGTCATCCTCGTTGCTGCCAATTGAAAGACACAGAGCAAGACATGAGTAATAATAAAGTAGTACTTTCGTTACAAACAGTGTCAACACAGGTCCAATCAAACAAGGCTCAACTCAACCACATCATTACGAGTGAAAAAAAAAAAGGAAGGGCTGTCCATGACTGTCTGAATCACCAAGTTCGGACGGATTGTGTGCAGTACCTTCCAGCAGCGGAGTCCATTTCCACTGAGGGGCGAATAGCCACAGGAGGGACAGGAAGATGAGTCACAATCAGCTGCTCAGGGGCGTCTCTCAGATCCAATACTTCGCAATCCTGCAGAGCAAGCAAGCTCGCTTTCACGAATGCAGGATGTGATGCGCAAGTTCACATACAAAGTGGAAAAATCACGAAGTAAAATTGTTCAAGGCAAGCGAGGAGGGTGGCTGCTGATACCTCAGGAATCATCTCTTCCAATAAACCAAGAACTCGAATGGGATTTATGTCGTCCTGAACCTTTCCGAGGTGGGGACGCAGATCCTTGTTGTGCTGTGCGGCTTCATCAAACTGGCTCATCACCTCCTCTTTAAGGTCTACATCTTTTGCGTACTTGTCGTGTACTATCTTCAATGTTGAGCCTACTTTCTTCACTTGACCTGATTCCCCCGCCACTCAACCGACATTAACAGAAGCATACTTGTCCTA
Source organism: Zygnema circumcarinatum (assembly GCA_037447605.1). NCBI lineage: Eukaryota > Viridiplantae > Streptophyta > Zygnematophyceae > Zygnematales > Zygnemataceae > Zygnema > Zygnema circumcarinatum. Next base: position 1,730,242 of record CM074805.1, read on the forward strand.
TACCTCTCGTGCGCACAACAATTCACATTCCCAAGAAGGTGCTCTGCTTGCAGCAATGAGAATTAGCAGGACGACTGTGTATCCGCATTACGTAGGTCTCGTATCTGCATCAATCATGCATCACTCAGTGCGAGGATAATCTTGAAAGTGATAGAGCTGTTCGACTTAAAAGCAAAAAAACAACCCCTTCTTGTGGGCACGTGAGCCAATCCAAGGCGAGAGTGATGGCCAGGGGCTATGATGACATGCATTGCAGGAGTTTGCCTTTGAAAAAACAAAGGAAATCAGCACCTCCACAAAGTGTAGCACAAGGGCAGCACTGTATGCAGAAAGGAAGAGCGAGTGGGTGGAGTTTGCGTGGCCCACCGTTGACTTCGCCGCAGTAATGGCACACGCGCGTGCGCTTACACGCCTCCGAGACCTTCTTCAAGAGGCCGCGCTTCTGCAATACTTCGATCCGTGGGTTTCGAAATTTGCGAAGAAAGACTTTGCGGTCGTTGTCAGCGAGAAGAATCCGCGAGCAGTCCTGCAGGAGCAGTCCTTTAAGATGTGCTGTTACAAGGGAGGGGAGGAGTCTCGGAAGCTGGGCTTAGGGCACATGCAAGAGGCTGTAAACAGCGTGGAATGAATCGGCCAAAGTGGGTTTAAGTGGCAGGGAGTATCCTCGCTGGGTTCATGTGGAACACCCAAAAAGACGACTGAAGGTTTTCCAAACTCGTATTTCGCTCACCTTGCAGATGCATTGTAGAATTGAGATAATGTTTTTGAAGTAGCCAACATGGTACACAGGTAGCTCCAATTTTATGAAGCCGAAATGGCCAGGGCAATTGTCCAGCTTGCCTTCACAAGTCACACAGTCGATTTTTTTGTTGCTGGTTCCCTGAAAAAGATTACGCATCCAATAATTTAGAATTGTGCTTTGAAGTTCCTTAACAACTGCAACATTTTAACCATAAACAACCTCCATTCAAGAAGTAAAGACAACTATAAAATACCTCAAAAGCAATTGCATCCCCGGTTGACTTACACAGCCCGATTGTTTAAGAAGCTTCAGCACTCCAAAAAAATGAACATCATAAAAAGATAACCCGCGATTGGACTTAGCAGGCCATCTTTTCTATGCTTCATTCACTCCAGCTCAGCAGATAGTACGAGCTGCAACAAAATCGAAAATCAAATACGTTGAGCCTAGCAGGACTCTAAAACGGCTTACAATGCCAAAAATAGAGTGCAAGCGCACCCTTAACCTCACTCTAGAAGAAGGCATAGGAGATACCGACACAACGCTCTACTGAAACTGTCAATGCAAAATGTGTCACATCACTTTTCGTCGTACGACTCACCAGCCGATTGTCGAGAACACCATTGACCATGGGCCGCCTCTGGGGCATCTCATAAAGGCTGCGCTCATACACATGAAGCTCTGCCAGTTTGACGAGGTCGGCTGCGGACATCGTCCCAAACTGAATGCTCTTGCTGTGCATGACAAAACATAGCATTCAAGAAGATAGAAACAAAGAATTAAATCTCTCTTTCAACAATTCTGCTCTGAGCGATAACTCTTCTAGTTCATGAATCTCTTCACATACCACCATGACTAAGCCCCCAAAATCACTGCTGAGCTGGGCATATCAGAAACTTACATTCTTCGAGGGCCCAGATCATCCTCGTACTTCTGCTTCGTGCAGTTGACGGGGGGCTGCTTGTAACTGACAGGCTCATTGAAGTTCACCATCCTGCCTCCCCGCCCTCCTTCCTGCGGGCTGCTTCAGTGGGAGCCCGCGCTCATGCAGCGCAACCCTAACCCTAATCGGGACCCTAACCCTAATTCAACCCTAACCCTAATTCAACCCTAACCCTAATTCAACCCTAACCCTAATTCAACCCTAACACTCAACCCTAAGCGCGCTTGATGGTGTGTAGCGACTACCGAACAGAGCGCCGAACACCTGAAGTATTCGCAGCCATCTGGCGACCATGCCAATGTAAGCAACCAAGACAATGGTTGGCAGCCACGCCAATGGTAGGCAGGCATGACAATGGTTGGCAACCACGCCAACGGTTGGCGACCACGACAAAGGTTGGCAACCACGCCAATGGTTGGCAACCAAGCCAATGGTTGGCAGCCACCCCAATGGTTGAAAACCACGCCAATGGTTGGCAACCATGCCAATGGCCGCCAGCGCAAGGCCTATCCATGCCGGGCCGTCCATTTTCAACACACCACATTCCCCGAACTGCTGCGCATGGAACGCGCCGGCGCACTTGCAGGCGCCATTTCGACCGCGCAGAGCCGTTTTATGCAATCCAGTTCAGTGACTTAAGTAACGTCCAGTTCAGTTCACTTCAACTAAGTGCAGGCCCGTTCAGTCCAGTTCCGTTTCGTTCCACGCGCAGTCGTATCCACACCGCCGCCGGTCGCTGCGGGTCCTGCCCCCGCGAATCGCGGCGCGTTCCCCGACAAACGGGGGACTCTTCGGAGAAGATTCGATATCGTGTTCCGGAGTCGCAGGGTCAGCAACGTGGAGCCATCGCGACCGTTCATTCTACATCGCCGGCCCAGCGTCAATGCATTGACTTTCCAGTCCCTTCAAGTACCGCCAAAGGAACACCCTTTTTGGGAACTGCAACTCGTGGCCATCGGGACCCGGAAAACGACAGTTCGTCGAAAGGCACAAGACGATAAAATGACCGTCGTCTGGTTTGGCATTGTCCAAAAAGACAAATCATACGGCGTCAGCTATCTAGCACTTCAACGGAAATGTCCGTGACGTGCCGCATACGACAAACTTCACCACTGTCGTTCTTATCGTATGTGGAAAGAAAGGACAAACGGCACCGCAGCGCGACCAGACGAAAGGGACCGATGCCGATAAAGAGGCGCCCTCACAGCGACACGTGGCAAAGCGGATCCTGCCACGCCCGATCCCCGCCAACGACAAAAACGGCCGCCGCCGCCGCGAGCTGAGAGGGGGAGTGACGACTTCGATAAAGGGAGCACGGCGGGAGAGAGAGAGAGGCGCGGAGAGGGAGAAAGAGAGGAGCGACGAGAGCGAGGAGAGGAAGGGGGGGAGGAAGGCAGACAGAAGAGAGGGAGGAGGGACGGAAGTGGGAGGAGAGAGGGAGGGAGACCGGGGAGAGAGAGAGGAGAGTGGGAGGAGACACGCAGGGAGACCGGAGAAAGAGGGAGGAGAGTGGGAGGAGAGAGGCAGGGAGACCGGAGAGAGAGGGCGGGGAGTGGGAGACAGGCACGAGTAGGAGAGGAGCGATGGGTCTCGGTGTGGTTTGTCGCCTTCTGGCGGTTGCAGTTCTGCATGCGGCCGCTGCGAGTGCAGCGCGAGAGCCAAAGCAAGAGGCAAAAGTCCCCGCGGTGTTCGTTTTGGGGGACAGCACGACGGACGCGGGCAACAACAACTACATCCCCGACCCCATCTACCACGCCAACAACCCGCCCAACGGCCAGGACTTCATCCCAAGCAGCGGCCGCTTCGCGAATGGAAAGCTCATCGTCGACTACCTTTGTGAGTGCTCATGCGTGTCACGTCACACCTTCTAAATCACCTTGTAAGCCAGAGAGGAGCAAAAAACAGTAGGCTCGGCTGCAAGCCTACGAATCGCCAAATCTACGAATGTGGCTCTAGAGCCGTCCGCCTAGCTTCAATAACACGCCTGTTTCGTGTGCAATGTTGTCAACAGGCGACATGTTGAAGTTGCCGTACGCCCCCCCATACCTTCAGCCCGGGGCCGATTTCAGGTATGGAGTGAACTTCGCTTCGGCAGGCTCAGGCGTTCTGAATGCCACCCATGCCGGCAGGACCATCTCCTTCGGTATGCAGCAGGACAATTTTGACAAGTTATTTAAGGACCCATCGGCGTACAACCTCACTCACGAGGTAATCCTGAGCTGAGAATGAAAGATTCACAATTCTGATCTGTTTGGGGCCGACTTTACTGAGCAGCAAATGTTGTGAGGGCCGTCGAGTGGAGAGATTAGGAATGCTGGCAGGTGTGGGAGTGCTCGAGAATCCATTACTCACTTGTCACTTCAAGCGGTTGCGCATCTGTGCAGACACTTCAAGACGCGCTGTACTACATCTCAATTACCGCCAATGATTACATCGTGTACATAACGTCACCAGATCTTCAAACCACTATTTCATTCAACGACTACAAAATGAAAGTCGTGAAAGGCGTCATCAGTGGCATTAAGGTACGGCTCCGACGACATATATTCAGGCCCATGCGTGCACTCAACTATGCTTAGCTCTCTCATACCAACGGTCCTTACATGTTCAGTTCAAAAGTCGTAGTTGTCACAAGGCTTCATTCCTCCAAGGTCGATTCGAAATAGAAACGAAAGATTTACCCACGTGGTATTTTCCATGAGGAAATTTTCCACTCTCCCACAAAATCTCTCTTTGTTTTTGAACTGCTCTGGCCCAATTCACGCACAATGGCGAGTTCACCGTCAGAACTCCGAATTCATGTATCGAAAAAATCCGGAAAAATGACCAGCTCTAATCATTCTAAGCATTCTTACCTGGGAATGGACGACTATACGAGTGCAGAATCTGTACTCGAAAGGAGCAAGGAAGATTATCGTTGAAGGAATTCCCGCCCTCGGGTGTGCGCCCGCCATTTCGCTCGCGTTCAATGCGCAGCCAAAAGGCAAGTGCGTGAAGCAAGTGCAGGACATCATGGCGGCCCACAATGCTGCTCTGAGGCCCGCCCTGAAGGCGCTTGCTAAAGCTCTTCCCGCCCTCAAGCTCACCTTCTCCGTCGCCTTCTACGAGATCCAGCTCGAAGCCGCCTTGACGCCGCTTCGATACGGTGAGTCCCGCCAGCCTCGCCGGTCCTTGCACGCCCTTGCAGTCAGCCATGCAGTGAGGCAGTCAGTCAGTCTGACGGTGGGCGGGCGGGCGAGGGAGGGTTCAGGGTTCGAGGACGGGCGGACGGCGTGCTGCGGCGTGGGGCCGTTCGGCGGCGTCGTGATGTGCGGGCAGTACGCGCTGTACGGCGGCGCGAACGTGACGACGACGACGTGCGCGGCCCCGGACAAGTTCGCGTTCTGGGACTACTTCCACCCGTCCTCGGCGGCCTATCAGGTCATGGCGCGCGCCATGTGGACCGGCGAGCGGGGCCGCATCGCGCCGTACACTGTGCGGGCCCTCGCCATGGCGTGAGGCGTGGCATGGGAGCTTGCCGGGGAAGATTTTGCTTATTATTAGCTCACCATTTTAAAATTATGGGAATCAAGGAGCGTGTTGTCTAGGGATTGGATACATGTACGACAACTCGCTGAATTAGAGCGAACTAGGATGGACATTATTTACAAAGTTTTGAGTCGTATTGATGAGTTCAAAACTGACTTCGTTGTAATTTTTGAAATACATCTTAAAATACTCGGGTTCCATATCAGTCAAGATGTTGATTTCGTCCTCAATCTAACCAACGTGAATAATGAGCGAATAGTTGTTCAAGTTCATCGAGGTGCGCCAAATCGTATTGATGGCGGTGTCCTGAATCATAAATAGAATAAAAGCGACGTGAAGGATAATGTGAAAAGTGGCAAATGACCAAAAGTAACCTAAATGCTATTAGCCGAACAACATGGATCAAGAACCCTTACCGTAATTCCCTCCCCAACCCTAATTCATACCCAAACCCCAATTCAAACCCTAACTCTACTTCAAGCCTCAACCGCAGTTCAGACCCTCACCCTAATTCAAACCCTAACCGTAATTTGAACATAAACCGGAATCTTTGCCTGAACCCTAATTCACGCCTCCACTTTTAATCAAACCCTACCTCTATTCCGAACCATAACCCAAATTCGAACCCCAATCCAAATTCGAACCTCTACCCCAAATTCACGCCTCACCTTAATTCAAACCCTAACTGTACTCCGAGCCATAACCCTAATTCGGACCCTAGCCCTAGTTCAAACCCTAACTGTTACCCAAACCATACACTCAATTCGGACCTTAACCCTAATTAACCCCAAACCCTAATTGAAACCCCAACCGTAATTCCCACCCTAACCCTAAGTCAAATCATAACCGTACTCCGAAGCATAACTCTAATTCAAACCCTAACATTAATTCGAACCCTAACCTGAACTCAAATCCTAAAGAAAGTTGAAACCCTAAAACCGAATTCGAACACTGACCCTAATTCACTCAACCCTCCATCCTCCAGCGGACCTGCAACCCTAACTGCCAAGTGGCAGCCCCGGATTGGCTGCCCCTTCGGCTCAGCCAACCGGTGGCATACCGCGCTACCCGCCATACAATAAGCATACTGTACTATTACCCGTACATTCGTACAGTTCGACCAAATCTCACAAACATCCTGTGTACGGATATCCGTACACCAACACAATCGTACACTTCGACCAAATCCCACAATGTTGGCTGTACGGCGATCCGTACACCAACAGCTACAGTAGGACCCCATCATATTTTCCACCTGGTTTTAGCAAATATATCCGGCGAAAATATTGTTTTTGGCAAATATCAGGTCTGTGTTACCAAAGAGGCGAGCGGAATTATGTTAGAGTTCATGAATGCCCGTACGTATCGTATCGTATCGTTTTATGACATATCGTACCGCATCGTACCGTATCGTATCGTGGCAACTGACACTATGGTGGCCTCTTGCGGCGGCAAGGGCGGGAAAATTCGGAGAGTTTAAAATTCGAGCCTATAACGGCTCTAAAGCTCGTACGGCTAGTAAGGATAGTACCGTATCGGGGCGTTTCGTATCGTATCGTATCATATCGAAGCCAAGAACAAGGGGAGAAGAGTGAGCGCCTCTTACGGCGGCACGGGCGGGGAGATTAGGTGAGTTTTGCGTAAGCCCGTGACGGCTAGTACAGCTAGTACGGATAGTACGGATAAAACGGATAGTACGGCTAACACAAAGTTACCGTACAAAAAAGTGGTTTCGGCAAAATTGGTGCGAATTTCTTGAGGACGCACTTTTGGAGATGGAAAATATGATGGGGTCCTACTGTACCGGACCTGTTCGCTCCCCTTGTCTTTGTCCAAGTCCCTCGCGCTTACGCCTGTCCCGTTCTCTATCCTTTCCACTCTCATTTTTTCACCTCTATCCATAATCTCTCTTTCCCTATGATTACATCTTGCTTTTGCTCTCTCGCTCACCTTTAATTTTTCTTTCCCTTTCTCCTAACTCTCTTTGTCCCTCTCTCTCCCACCCTCCCTTTTAATTAAGCGATACTTGCCACTGGAGGAGGGGGGGCAATAGGGCACGGGGAAAAGAAGCTTTTGAATCTCTTGAAGTCACTTCGCAAGGTGTCAACCTCATTCGATGTTCTCAGTACATTCCATTACTTCAGGTATCTTTTTCCTCCCCTAGATCCTGTCGCCACCACCATTGATTCTTTTTTTATGTTTCTCTTTCTCAGTTCGATAGTGCTGCCTTTCTTTCTCCCATCACCTCTCTCGCATTCTCCACGATTTTTCCCTCCCTCTCACTCTCCCCCTCCCTATCCCTCCCTCTCCCTGCTCTCCTGCTCCCTCTCCCTCTCCCACACCATCTCCCTCTTCACTCTCGCTTGCCCACTCCCTCTCTTCCTCCCTTTCTCCCCCTCCGAGTGCCCGGCCTGCTGACGTACGCAAAACGTCAGAAAGACCTTTATTAACGTTGACAACGGATCCTTAATGCGAAGGAAGGGGGATGTAATATTGATCTCGCGATGGCGATGCCTGAAAGAATAAATGCCAATGTTATTTGAATTAAGGTTGGGGAGTGAGTTACGGTAAGGGTTCTTGATACATGTTGTTCGGGCTCTGCCAATAGCATCCTATTGCATTAGCATCCAGCTAACTTTTAGTTATTTGTCACTTTTCTCGTTATCCTTCACGTTGCTTTTATTCTATTTATGTTTCAGGACACCGCCATCGATACAATTCATGCGGAGGCGCACCTCGATTGACTTGAACAACAATTCGCCCATTATCACGTTGGTTGGATTGGGGACGAAACTAACATCTTGATTGATATGGAAGCCGAGTAATTTAAGATGTATTACGAAAAATTACAAAGAAGTAAGTTTTGAACTCATCGATACGACTCAAAACTTGGCAAATAATGTCCATCGTAGTTTGCTTGAATTCAGCGAGTTGTCGTACATGTATCCGATCCCTAGACAACATGCTCCTTGAGTCCCATAATTTAAGAATGGAGAGTAATCATCCCTATTTGTAATAAGCAAAATCTTCCCCGGCAAGCTCCCATGCCACGCCTCACGCCATGGCGAGGGCCCGCACAGTGTACGGCGCGATGCGGCCCCGCTCGCCGGTCCACATGGCGCGCGCCATGACCTGATAGGCCGCCGAGGACGGGTGGAAGTAGTCCCAGAACGCGAACTTGTCCGGGGCCGCGCACGTCGTCGTCGTCACGTTCGCGCCGCCGTACAGCGCGTACTGCCCGCACATCACGACGCCGCCGAACGGCCCCACGCCGCAGCACGCCGTCCGCCCGTCCTCGAACCCTGAACCCTCCCTCGCCCGCCCGCCCACCGTCAGACTGACTGACTGCCTCACTGCATGGCTGACTGCAAGGGCGTGCAAGGACCGGCGAGGCTGGCGGGACTCACCGTATCGAAGCGGCGTCAAGGCGGCTTCGAGCTGGATCTCGTAGAAGGCGACGGAGAAGGTGAGCTTGAGGGCGGGAAGAGCGCTCGCAAGCGCCTGCAAGGCTGGCCTCAGAGCAGCGTTGTGGGCCGCCATGATGTCCTGCACTTGCTGCACGCACTGGTCTGTGGTCTGCGCATTGAACGCGAGCGAAATGGCGGGTGCACACCCGAGGGCGGGAATTCCTTCAACGATAATCTTCCTTGCTCCTTTCGAGTACAGATTCTGCACTCGTATAGTCGTCCATTCCCACGTAAGAATAATGTAGATTAGTGCTGGTCATTTTTCGGATTTGTACATGAATTTGGAGTTCTGAAGGTGTGTGCATGAATTGGGCCAGAGCAGTTCAAATTAAAAGGAAACATTTTGTGGGAGAGTGGGAACTTTCCTCATGGAAAATACCACGTGGGTAAATCTTTCGTTTCTATTTCGAATCGACCTTGGAGGAATGAAGACTTGTGACAACTACGACTTTTGAACTGAACATGTCAGGACCGTTTGTATGAGAAAGCTAAGCTCAGTTGAGTGCACGCAAGGGCCTGAATATATGTCGTCGGAGCCGTACGTTAATGCCACTGATGACGCCTTCCACGACTTTCATTTTGTAGTCGTCGAATGAAATAGCGGCTTGAAGATCTGGCGACGTTATGTAGACGATGTAATCATTGGCGGTAATTGAGATGTAGTACAGCGCGTCTTGAAGTGTCTGCACAGATGCGCAACCGCTTGAAGTGACAAGTGAGTAATGGATTCTCGAGCACTCCCACACCTGCCAGCATTCCTAATCTCTCCACTCGACGGCCCTCACAACATTTGCTGCTCAGTAAAGTCGGCCCCAAACAGATCAGAATTGTGAATCTTTCATTCTCAGCTCAGGATTACCTCGTGAGTGAGGTTGTACGCCGATGGGTTCTTAAATAACTTGTCAAAATTGTCCTGCTGCATACCGAAGGAGATGGTCCTGCCGGCATGGGTGGCATTCAGAACGCCTGAGCCTGCCGAAGCGAAGTTCACTCCATACCTGAAATCGGCCCCGGGCTGAAGGTATGGGGGGGCGTACGGCAACTTCAACATGTCGCCTGTTGACAACATTGCACACGAAACAGGCGTGTTATTGAAGCTAGGCGGACGGCTCTAGAGCCACATTTGTAGATTTGGCGATTCGTAGGCTTGCAGCCGAGCCTACTGTTTTTTGCTCCTCTCGCTGAGATTGTGATTTAGAAGGTGAGATGTGATACGCATGAGCACTCACAGAGGTAGTCGACGATGAGCTTTCCATTCGCGAAGCGGCCGCTGCTTGGGATGAAGTCCTGGCCGTTGGGCGGGTTGTTGGCGTGGTAGATGGGGTCGGGGATGTAGTTGTTGTTGCCCGCGTCCGTCGTGCTGCTCCTCTCCTTGTCCTCGTGCCTGTCTCCCACTCTCCTCCCACTCTCTCCGATCTCCCTTCCTCTCTTCTTCCACTCTCCTGCCTGTCTCCTCCCATTCTCATCCCTCGTCTCTCTCTTCTGTCTGCCTTCCTCCCTTCCTTCCTCTCCTCGCTCTCGTCCCTCCTCTCTCTCTCTTGTCTGCCTTCCTTCCTCCCTTCCTCACCTCGCTCTCTCCCTCCTCTCTCTCTCCTGTCTGCCTTCCTCGCTCCCTTTCTCTCCTCGCTCTCGTCCCTCTCTCTCTCCTGTCTGCCTTCCTCCCTCCCTTCCTCTCCTCGCTCTCGTACCTCCTCCCTCTGTCCTGTCTGCCTTCCTTCCTAGCTGCCTCTCCTCGCTCTCGTCCCTCCTCTCTCTCGCTTGTCTGCCTTCCTCTCCCCCTCCCTCTCCGCCTCTCGCTCTCTCTCCCGCCGCCGTGATCCCTTTATCGAAGTCGTCACTCCCTCTATCTGCGCGCAGCGGCGGCGGCCGTTATTGCCGTTCGCGGGGATCGGGCGCGGCAGGATCTTGCCTCGCCACGTGTCGCTCTGAGGGCGCCTTTTTGTCGACATCGTCCCTTCCGTCTGGTCGCGTTGCGGCACCGTTTGTTCTTTGTCATACGATAAATTGATCGCGGCAGAGTTTGTCGTATGGGGTAGGTCTCTTACATGACATGACTCTTCCGTTGACATGCTAGAAAACTGACACCGTATGGTTTGTCTTTTCTGGGGTAGTGTCAAATGAGACGACGGCCATTTTGTCGTGATGTGCCTGTCAACGAACTGTCGTCTTCGTGATTCCGATGGTTACGTTTTGCAAAGTCCAAATGTCGCGTCACTGAGGAAGTACCTCGCCCCTTGATTCTCGCGATCCGGTCAACGGCTGAGATCGCAATCCGTCTTAAGATCGGCCGGCAATCGGATAACGGAACGGTTGCCGGCACCTGGCTGACTCGGCAGACTCCGCAACACGACAGGCGTGCGTCCGGCGCGAGTCTTCCTGGAGGGTCCTCCCTTTTGTCCCGATTCGCGGGTTGCAGGACCCGTAGCGACCGGCGGGGGCTTTTGGAACGTGCTCAAAAAAGACAGAAAAATAGCAAAGAATTGGAACCACGATGGGCCAGCCAGCGCGTCGCTAGTGGACGAATATCGCTGAACCATCTCGAAGGCGCCGCCGGAGGGTTTAACTCTTCGCATTAAATCAGCTCTTGGCATTTTCTTACCCGCCGCGGACTGGAGGCGCCGACCCTTGTCCCGAATCCCGATCGGACTTCCGTGTCGTCTGTACAGGAAAACTGTCTGTACGAACGAGCATTAAATCTGCGTGACGTGTGTTATGCTGAACAAGCGCGTTTTCTTGCCCATTACAAACCGACAACGCAAATTTTTAGCAAGGAATTTATAATTGACACACCTCTTTTGGCTATTTTAACACCTTTTTGGTGAAATGAAAATCCTCAAAACCCTCAAATCTGACCGGCGAAAAAAGGTGTGAGAATAGCCAAAAAAGTGTGTAATTAGCTCCCCAGTAAAACAAAGGGAAGCCCCCGGGCAGGGTGGGTTCAGGCAGCTTTTAAGCCTTAGGGTTTTGGGGCTTCGGCTCACACAAACTTGTTGCAAGGTTTGGCCTCCGTGTTCAACATGACATATTTGTGTGCGTGTTGGGGCATGAGGGTCCTCAAACCCCCACGAGGCTGATAACCCTACAAACCATTTCTTCTGTAAAGAATATGAACAAGAACATGCTCTACATAGAGGAGGTGTTGAAGCAATTTGAGGCGGCCAAAAACTTCCAAAAAAACATGTTTTTGGAGAGGTGGAGTGCTACATGCCAATCACTGATTTTTAAAATGGTCGATGTTGCAGGAGAATGAATGCCCATTGGATTCTTTATCATCCAGAGGGCTTCATTTTCACACACTCTTATCTCTCTCCCCCGAGCCACCCTTCTTGTCAGCTCTTCGCCGATTTCTTCACCCCTTTTTTCCCTGCCTTGCTCGCTTTTGGAGTTGCTTTCGGCTTGGAGGGCTTTCCGCGGGTCTTGGCTTTCGGCTTTGCCCTCGCTTTGCCGCTCATCTGCCAATCAAAAGCAATCTCAGTTGGAGTACGGGTCGCAAAAAAAAAAAAAAAAAAAAGTAAAGACTGGTCGGTCACCACATCCGCACCTCGCCATTTCTCTCTTGGGAAAGGGAAGGGAAGACTTGTAAGCCGTTATGAATGGTGGGATCTCTCACCTTGGCGCCGCTTCCAAACTTGGGCAGCTTTACAGCCTTCCCAACACTTTTCCCTTTCGCCTTCTTCTGCAAACTCCCGACACAATTCTTCATCAAGCCATCACTTTTTTGCTCTAAGTTTCACAAAGGGCGCGGTTTCAGATGGCATCCTAGTACCATTCTCACCCACCACTGTCCAAAAGCACACAGACAAGTGGCAACTATTTGTTTCCATATCGCTTCTCTCTGCACCGCACTGCTGTGCATCCATCCATGAAAAGCAATAAATAAAAAAGACTGAAGCGAATGCGTCTTGCTTCTTATGTACCAGGAATCAATTTTCTCGACGACTAGCAACAACCCAGCAATAACGTTGACCAACAAAGCTCAAGGACGGAAGTTCTGCAGACTATGAATCCATTTAGTGATTCAAAGTGAGCGGATAAGAACACTTGCCTCCTGCCCTCCGCCTTCATCCCCTGCCATATGGCTCTCGCCCCCTTTCGACTTTTCCGGCTGAGCAGCAGCATGATGCTCCCCCTCATCATCGGAGCCAAGGGCGAAATCCTCCAGAGTGCCTACAGGATATGGAAAGTTGGCAAACTTTCATCATAAATCGACTGATTGGACGAAGCTAATCCCAGAATAGACACGAACCCACAATAGAAAACCACAAAAGCTTGCTGCTAGTAGCGAACATCATCACACCATAAACTTCACGAGCGATGCTTCACAAGGCATGCAAGTGGTAGCTGAGTCTGGGAATTTAACTGTCAAGTTTGGTTACATCAAGCTTCTCCACCCTCGTGATCTTAGGGATTTCAATGGTTTATGAAGAACAACCAACCTTCTATGATAGTTTCTGTCTCGTGCACGCTTTTGTCCTCTTGAAGCTGCATGAAGTCGTTCATGACAGCTTCAACCTGCTACCTCTCCCCATTTTCGACTTTCTACACATCAATAGCTCGCTTCTCAAACACGTTCCTCCCTCCTGGCTCTTGTTCTTCTCCCTTGTCCCTAAAACGCGTTCTCATACTACTTTTTTTTCCTTCAAACCTGTCAAGTCTTTCCTTCTGCATTGCTGTATTCCGACCTTCTGGTCTGAGCCTCATCCCTCACGTTCCATGTTCACATAGCAACAGTGAAGACAATTCCTTAAGGGGTACGGAGACAGAGAACCAAAAACTTGCTCACCTTAGCTTCAGTCATGCCGACATTAACGACCATGAAGGTGTTGCAGGGTACAATTGTGGCCTTGTATACAATGCCTGCACTCAACCTTCACCCTCCATGCAATGAATCATTTCCGTAGCCTCACACCTTATTCTTTAACCACTGCAGAATGGGCTGTAGTTATAAGCATCGGCAGACGAACTTCTTTATAACCCATCTGCAGAGTGATGACCGCACCTTTAAGGTCAAGCAGGAGGTCGGACTCTCCCTTCCCTTTGCCTTGTCGCACCGCGAGCCGTCCCACTGCTCCAGTATCGCCACTCAAATCCAAGGCCTCCACTGCACTCTCAATAAGGACCTGCCTCGCACTTTTCATGAGAACAAAACAACCATGCAACAAATAGTTTCTGCACAACAAGGAGCAACCGCTTTTGCTTTTTTTACATTCACCATTTGTCAAAGGACATCAGCTCGCATGGTGCGGATATGCACTCGTATGCCTTGCAATCATGAGAAATGACCTGAATCGTTTCGTTTGCATCAGTTAATTTGAGCATGTAAAGTTTCCCAAGGCCAAGACGAGAAGTGAACAGGCGCAGCGAAGCAATAAGTTCTTGAATGGGCGAGATATGAGGAACAGTTACTTATCTGAAGCAAAAAAACAAAAATAAAAGACAGTGACTATATGTCACCTAAGTAGTCAAAATACCTTTGAACGGTGGACCTTATCCGGCAAAATTAGTGGCATTGACGACATGGCCTGCATGAGCATGACAGTTCCCCCAGACTGCTTCAAATTCATCCCTGCTAGAGATTATCCGAATTCGAAGCACCCAAGCTGGAGTTTGCCGAAACAAAAGCACTGCAGCCAAAAGTGCACATAAGGCACATTCTGATCACCTTTTGCTTCGTAATCTTCTCTGCCGCTTTACTTTCTCCATTGACCAATACTGCTTCCTCTTGCTTCCCCTCATCCTCACCAGCCAATAATACTGGCTCTATCTTCACAACGTTTCGTCGGCTGTCTCGTCCGACACCCCCGGCCACTTCAATAACACTTGAAATTGGGGTCTCTTGAAGTTTCGCCTTTATTGTAGGAGATACTTTTGGCGATGCCTTTCCTCCTTTCTTTGATCCTACAAACTCCTCCGCAGCATTTATAGGCTGTTCTTTCTGCCCCTCTTCCAAGTCGCCTTCGTTCTTGATCACTTCACGCGAGCCTCGCTTGGTTGAGCTTGCCACTTTAGATGGCGTAATATCCTCTTCAACCCACTCATCATCTTCATCATCATCCGTATCATCCTCATCCGTATCATCCTCCTCATCTTCTTCTTCACCACCTCGTTCCTCCCCTTCATCAAAACCCACGGGCTGTGACTTTTGTGACGTTCTTCTCCTACTTCTCACTACTGCTACCTCGCCTTCAGGTACACCCTCAGATAGGTCGTCTCCCTCTCGCTTTCGAGAACTACCCCCGTTTTCAGCCTCTGCGTCTGGGGATTCATTCGAGTATAAATTCATTTCCCTTCTTCTCTCGGGCTTGCTAATGCTGTGCTTTTGTGAATCAACCTCGTTTCCTCCCATTACCCCTGTCGGTTTCTTCCCCTCCTCGTTCTCGCCACTTTTTGTGGCCATCTGCTTCCTCAGTATAGCACCTTTCTCAATTCCTCTCCCGCTCCTTTGCCCCTCACCTCGCTCCCGCAACCGCATGCTTTCGGTTGTAGAGGGCCCACCTCCAGCCAATTCCAACGGGTCGTTCAGATCTCTCTTCTCGAAGTCATTCTCTTCCTCATCAGTCAGATCTATGGCCTCATTGTCCGTCGTTTTCGATCTGCTCCTCTTTCGCCCGGAGCCATTCTGCAACCCAGGAGTTGAATCCCCCTTTGGGGCAGTTTTTTTTTGCCGTTTTCCTCTTTTGAGAACCTCACACGGTTCGCTCTCTTCAGCAACCTCCTCCTCCTCAGTTGCAGCAGTCGTTTCTCCAGTGGCTTTTCTTTTCCGTCCTCTCGTTTCATGTTGCCGGCTCCCACCCTTCTCTACGCCTACTTCACCCTCCACAAATCCTGCAGTTTCCTCCCTACTTCTGCGAGTCCCTCTAGGCAGCTGATCAACGCTTCCCTTTGAACTTTTTTGCATGCGCCCACCGCTTCGAGAAGGGGACGATGACGATGAAGACAAGTGGAGAAGTTCCTCCTTTTCTAATGGACTCTGTGCCCAGCGGATTCACGAACACATGTCAACCCTCATTGTACTCTGTGCGTGATTTACTTTCATAGCGTGGCCACGATTCAGGCTCATCGCAACAGATAGAGGCGCCACGAGTTAGCCCTTATATATATGATGCATAAAACCTGAGTATTGAAATAGTAGTAGGGAAGACCTCCAAAACACATGAATGAAGTATGGATCAACTAAGAGAAAGGAGAGCTGAAGTTCTACAGTATCTAAGGGTCATCACGCCTTTGACGTTCCGTAATGGAGTTTTAGCAAACGGCCCCTAAGCAGTGCGAAATTGAAGTTCACTATATTATCCACGTGGCCTAATAATTACAGTAGGTACAAAATCTCTTGTCTTATGCATAGGAACAGTCGTGAAACTGGAAACTTCACAATGCTTTTAACAGTCTCATAGAGATGAAAATTGCTGCTCATGATCAAAATGACTGAAATTTATGCACTTTAGGCAAGAGTTTTTTGCTTGGAAGGGCTGACTGCCCGAGATATCTTGAGCACAATGCCGCTGGGCAGTGGCGGCTGAAGCTAATTGGCTACCAACCAGCTACGGCTTTGTGCAATCCAAAAGAAAAGAAGAGAAATCCTTTTTAGATACCTTGACTTGTTTCAATTTTCCGAGAAGTTCTCTTTGGAGAGATTATCAGGGGTATGTGTGAACAAGGAGATGACTAGGTCTCAGTCATTCAACATGAGTTTTACGTAGGCAAAATCAAACACTAGCTTTAAAAATAAACTCTAAAATGGAAACATTATGCATTTCCTATTGGCATGATCAGGAGACGCGGAGATCCTTATTTGGAGCAGACCCATCCAAAGATGTGCAATCTCTTGTCATATCGTGTTATGCTACAGAGAGGCAACAGAACTTTTTTTCATAAGAGCTTTTCAATAACTCGTTAGATCAACTTCGTGAGAGACACGGTTGCTGACGAATAGATGCATCGGCTCAGCTTACTTCCCTACAAAATGTGACATTTTCCAAAATTCCTGTATTGTTCAGCTGACAACTGATTGACTTATGAACGGCTTCCAAATTTAATTTTTTCCAAGATACAAAACTTGCCAGAATGTTCTTCAAATCGCTTCAGAAACGCTGTTATGATAATCATCAACAAGAAAACGGAAAAGACAACAATGTTGATGATGTTACGGAGGAAGCGCACCTGGAACTCCCGCATCCACTCAGGATCGCCCTCCTCCGCCATCGCTGCCAGCCTCTCCCTCTCTCCCTCCCTCCCTCTCTTCACAGAGCGAGCCACCCTCCCTCCCTCCCTCTCTCCCTCTCTCCCCTGCCCATTCACCATGCCCCTCTTGCTCCCTCCCTCCCTCCCGAATCATTCCATGACCCCATCACACATGCGTTTACCATTTCATCGCCACATCTGCAGGATATATCGAGATATATCGATGCAATGCGATGGGTGAAAATATCGGAATTTATTGGAAGATATCGGCTTGGCCCCTGTGGAGTGGGGCCCACCACGGCCGGACCACAAACCGACACCGCCCGGGGCGCCTCCGTACGTCTCACACGAGCGAATCTCGTCCTCGTTCACACTGCGCCGGAACCTTCCGGAGGTCCTCGTCGTCGTCGTCGTCGGCCAGCTCCCACGTGTCATAAAGAACCACGTGCCACGTGGACGGCTGAAATGAGTCGAGGCCCGATCGGACGGTTGAGAAGTGCCGTGGGAGGCCAAGCGACGTCTCAGAAACTTCTAGAAGGCCCTCCCGCCTTCAAGCGGGAGCTGCGTTCCTGTAAGAGCAGGGCTGGGCTCATATTTGGAGTGAAGGGTAGAGGTTGGGAGATTATAATACGGAGATTAGAGAGGTAGGGAAGCTTGCAGGGAGGTCAATAGGGGTGGTTGGAAGGGGGGGGGAACATGGCGGAGGAGGCGAAGGCGAAAGGCAACAAGGCGTTTTCTGGAGGGCAGTATGAGGAAGCCATCAAACATTTCACAGACGCGATAGAGCTTGCGCCTGACAACCACGTGCTGTACAGGTAAGACTGAAGTTGCAATGATTTATCGGTTTAGGTAACGGAGTTTCTGGAGGATAGTTGACCGGATTAGGGAAGCGTCGGCAGGAAATGGGCGCATTTGAGCGGGTATTTTTATTGCGCACTTAATGGGACTGTGGCTCAGAACCCTTTTACCCTTCATGGGCATTCTTGAATGTCATCACATTGATTCCGGCATTTAGCCGAGGAAATGCCGAAATACTTAGAAGGGCATTGCTGTATTTCATCTTTATTAACTTTGCATGGCATGTGCCTGTGGGAAGGTTAGAGCATGTAGTGACGCCTTTCTTTATTCGTGTCGGAGGTCCTAATGTTGCTCGTCTGTTTTTCTGTAATGGTTTACTTGAATGAATTGAGCTTGCATACCGTCTTCAGGTCAAACTCAAGAAATTTTGAACTGTACATTCGCTAGGAGAAGAATGGATTTAGAAGCCGTTGCTATTTCCTCAGACTGCTCCATCGACTTACAGTTAACTGTATCTGGCATTCGTCGGAGTGCCTTGCTTTACACATTTTTCCTGTCACCATTCAACAAAGTCTCACTGAAGTGTTTGAATCAACGCTGTTTTTTTTAGTAGCTCCTCTGGCACTGCAGTGTTTTTACATGAAACTTTGTGATAATGTTGGCATAGAAGTGCTTGTATGTCTTCTCGTTTGAAGCGTAACTTGCGGGCCTCGCCTTATCCACCAATCTTGTCATGTGGTCCTGCTTCTGCTGCAGTAATCGGTCGGCCTCATATGCCAGCCTTCAAAAGTATGCAGAGGCCCTTGCGGATGCAGAGCAGACAGTGAAGCTGCAGCCAACCTGGGCGAAGGGCTACAGCCGTCTGGGCGCTGCACATGTTGGCTTGGGGGAGCATGACGAGGCCATTATTGCATACAGAAAAGGCCTTGAACACGACCCACAGAATGAAGGTCTGAAGGCGGGTCTGAAAGATGCTGAAGCAGCCCAGTCGAAGTCACCAGAAGGTGGCATGGGTATGCTTGGCAATGCTTTCCAGGTATTGAATCATGTCTTTCTTTTTTAATGCACGATTCCTGTGTCGGTTTGGATGCTATGAATTCTTGAATGTATGGAACTTTTTTAATACATGCTATTACACAGTAAACTTTTTCCATGTTGTTGATTGATTGTTGTGAAATAAGTTTGTTCGTAAATTTGACTTTGACGCCCAGCACTCCCTGTTGGTTTTATTCGCTTGCCGGGGGATTCCAGGGACCGGAAGTCTGGGCAAAGCTTCACAATGATCCTCGTACTAGGCAGTTCCTGCAACAAGCAGATTTCCGCGCTATGCTGCAGGATGTTCAGAAAAACCCAGATCATTTCTCTCTTTATCTCAATGACAAGCGCATGATGACGGTAAGAGTGGATACAAGCCTTTATCATCGTGCAAAATGTTGGATACCGACCGACTCATTCAGTGTCCGTGTGTGAAGCGTACAGATCAGGAGATGCAGTTGAGATTGAGATACTAAGATTACTGTTCTGTCTCTGCAGACACTTGGGATTCTTCTTGGAATCAACATACAAACTGCTGATTCAGCATCCGCTGCTGGGAAAATCTTTGAAGAGGATGATGCTGAAAAGCCAGCAACTCCCCGAGCTGCAGAGCCTGCTCCACCACCTCCCGAAACAGAGCCTAATGCGGATGAGCCGATGGAAACAGAGGAAAGAGAAAAGAAGCGCAGGAAACAGGAGGCTGTGAAAGAGAAAGAAGCAGGGAATACTGCATATAAGAAAAAAGAATTTGAGACAGCCATAGAACATTACTCAAAAGCATTGGAACTGGATGATGAAGACATTTCGTTCATAACGAATAGGGCAGCAGTATATCTCGAGATGGGTAAGGTGAGTAACATGGCTGATGAATACTCAGATCAAGTCAGAGAATTGTGTGCGAGTGTGTTTACATAATGCAGGAGATTGAATATTTGGAATAGCCTGCTTGCACCGCTTTCGGAGGTGGTTGCTAAACATTATGTGTGACTGATTTTCCTGCAAACTAAATTTCTGATGAATTGGCAACATTCCTAGTCTCTGTCTTTCTTGGAAATGGCTGATTTTTCTACCCTCGTTGCATTGTACGCAGTATGAGGAATGTATTGCAGACTGCGATAAAGCCGTGGAGCGGGGCCGTGAACTCCACGCTGACTACAAAATGATAGCGCGGGCTCTGACTCGGAAGGGAACTGCTCTTCTGAAGACGGCTAAGACATCTGCAGACTATGATGCTCCCATTGAGATCTTCAACAAGGTGATTGACATTTTTAAACAGGGGAACTTAAAATGTAATAAGGTTACAAATCACTAAATAGAGAGTTTTTATCGCATACTTCTAAGAGTTGGAAACAAACTCTGAAGTTTTTTGTCGAGTTAGCTTTCAGTATTAGATGGTACACTTTGTAACAAGCAGGGATTGTTGCTGGGGGCCCAAGCAGGCACTTACAGAGCACAGAAATCCAGACACGCTGAAGAGGTTGAACGAGGCTGAGCGCGCCAAAAAGGACTTGGAACAGCAGGAGTGTTATAACCCTCAACTAGCCGATGAAGAACGAGAAAAAGGTCAGTTCTCTGCATAATTTGCTCGTCTCGGAAATGAAGCCTCCATCTTCTCTCGTCTTACGGGTTGTTTTCCCGTTTGTGGAGGGCTTATCGGTCGATTAAGAATCGTCAGTCTTGTCTCACCCGTTCACATTGTGTTCGAGTTAATGATGTTTCTACGAGAGAAGAAGCTGAAACTGGACCGTCGGGCTTCATCATTTTTCAGACGCTGATATGGAGGGATCCCACGCCAGTCCCTTTTTTGGCTGATTAGTTTAATAAAACTCCGATAACAACTTTTGAATGCTAGGGGAGATGGTATGTATGGTGATGGCTGCGATGGTATCCCCTCATTGATGAACTCACTTGCCTTGATGCTAAAGGCTCGCTTTCATGGGGGCTGGTACAGGAAACGAATTTTTTAAGAAGATGCTCTATCCAGAGGCTATCAAGCACTATACAGAGGCCATCAGACGGAATCCGCAAGATGTGAAGGTGAGTTGCTTCTCCCTTAGGCTGCAAAATAAGGAGCAGCCGGACTAGCGGTATCTGTAGCAGAGTTTCTATATGTCCTTCCAATTGCACCTGGGACTCTCTGGAGTGAGGGCTTCTTCAAATCTTTTTCAAATTTTTTTTGTACAATTCTTTGGAGGGATGAAGCTACTGAAGTCGGAACCTGCAGCTTATGAGTTAATGCGGAAGTGACAATGGCTCTATTTCCTTTTGGTGATCGTATGGGTTGATAAAGTAGCTTATTGAGGAAGTAGCACAGAGGGGCCAACCCTGACGGTGGTCTTTCGAGCAACTTTTTCCCACTGCGCTGAATTGAAAACCATGTTGATCGGAATGAATGCATGGCATGCGTGTCTGGCTGGAGCAGCCCTAGTTAGTGGGCACGGCGCAAGGTGATGATGGCTTAGACGAACGATTCTTAATAGACCATTTATGGTCTTGTGGGTTGAGAATTGCACGCTGAGCTTTGAGCCGTGTCCATAGGGCATGTCTTTTGTTGTGAGCGCTGTTGTGAAATTGAGTGAAATTAAACGAGTGTAAGTTGTGAGTTCCCCGCAGCACATCAAACTCTGTTATGGTTTTCCACGAATACGACGTGACGAGAACTCACTTTCGTGCACTTTCGTTGTATATACACTGAGAACGCATCAATATCTTAAGTGTAGTTTAACTCGATTTGTGTTCGTCCTGTTGCTGCAGTCTTACAGCAATCGGGCTGCATCATACACGAAGTTGGCTGCACTTCCTGAAGGACTCAAGGATGCCGAGAAATGTATAGCCTTGGATCCGAAGTTTGTGAAAGGCTACTTGCGCAAGGGATCTGTGCAATACTTCATGAAGGAATACGACAAGGCTCTCGAGACGTACAGAGAAGGACTGAAGCTGGAGCCCCAAAATCAGGAGCTTCTGGAGGGAGTGCGCAGGTACAGTTTTGGCCGGAAGGATCAGAAGATGTGCGGAAGTGCAGCAGGGCATCCGATGATGCTCTTGCGGCAGAGACGAAGTCCGAATGCGTAGAGTTTCAATGGAAAATGTCTTCAAAAGATGAAACTTGTGAAGTAGAGGGATGGATAATGCAAAGCCTTCGCTTGCACGTTGTTTAGGCAGAGTTCTTTCTGAAAGTTAACTTGTTCTTGGGGCTGTTTGCCGTTTGTTTGCTACAGCTGCATTCAGCAGATCAACAAGGCGGGCACAGGCGAGTTGACACCAGAAGAGCTCAAAGAGAGGCAGGCGCGAGGTCTCCAAGATCCGGATATTCAAGCCATCTTAACCGACCCCATCATGAGACAGGCATGCTCCCAGACACATAACAGATGCATTTGCAGTTTTTTTGAGCCATTTGAAATGCTTCATGAAGTTTCTGGAGCCGATTTACTCTTTAGCAATCCTCAGCAGCCTGAACAGATGAGAAGTTTGAAGAGAGGAGTCAACATGGACAAGGTTTGCGGTTGCAGGTGTTGACTGACTTCCAGGAGAATCCAAAGGCTGCGGCGGAGCATCAAAAGAACCCCATGATCATGCAGAAAATCCAAAGGCTTGTTAGTGCAGGAATTGTACAAGTTCGTTGATTGCAAGACTGGCGCTTTCTCATTCAGCTTGAGCGTGCAAATACATTTTGTGGATGGAGGTGGACTCTGCGGCGACACCTCTTGACAACCTGTGCATTTAGTAGAGGCAGAGGTCGGCATAGGAGCTAGGGTGGGAAACTTGTTGTATGTGGTAGTACGTGAACTAAAGGCTCAGTGGAGTTGTGGTAGATAATCGCTTGCGAGTGGGGTTCTATGTTGCCACGCCCCCTCCCAACTTGGGTTCTTGCCAGGAGAGTAGGGAATAGTCCGCTGCCTCTTTAGTGACTGCTTGTTCTCTATAGCTGGCTTTGATAGGATTGCATTGGATTGTGGAATCGGAGGAACCATGGAAGCATACTTCCTATTCTTCTGGTGACCGGTTCTATCTGTTTGTACGGCTTTTAGAGATTTCATGAAAAACTCGTGTTGATGCTGGCTCTTCAGGCAAAGGGTCTTGTAGCATCCCATTGCAACTGAACTCTGTTTTCCCCTCTTGCTGTCAAAGCGGGAGAAACTTCACACTACAAAAATGTTTACATTGTATGCCAGCTCCTTGGTGTCTCCAGCCTCGTTCTCTGATGCGCCTCTACTATACCATGTATGGTTTGTGTGGCTCCTAGAGGTCCAGACTGGTCTCCTACTTAGTTTTTCGTTACCATGACAGGCTCGACATCTCACGCTCTGTACCTTGAATAGTAGCGCCATAGCTAGATTTGCTATGAAGAAGAACTGGTTTCCAGATTCTCTCTGGCTGCCCATCGTGAGATCAATGCAAATTCCTTCACGGTTCTGTGACCTCTCAATTCTGTCTGCCGAATTTCAACGCCGATTGATGGATGAGCCTCGCGGAATGGACATGACACCATGACAGAGAACTTGGAATGACATGACGTGGCATGTCGCATGGGGTGGGCTCATGGCCATGGTCCCATGGCCATGGCCATAGGCTGTAGGCACTAGGCCGTACATCCTATGGGTCAAGACATGACCTTCAAGAGGCAAAGCCGAGAGATAAACGTGCAATTGATGGTCCATTGCAGGCTATGCCGCGGAGCTGCTGCTGAGTCGGAGGGAGGGAGGAGGGAGGCGCGGGAGGAGAGAGACAGGGGAGCGGGAGAGGAGGCGAGGGAGGGAGGGTGAAGAGAGGAGAGCAGGAGAGGAGGAGCGGGAGGAGAGAGACAGGGGAGCGGGAGAGGAGGCGGGGGAGGGAGGGAGAGGAGAGGAGAGCAGGAGAGGAGGAGGAGCGGGAGAAGGGGATAGGAGAAGAGAAAGCGCAGGCGACCGGAGGTGAGAGGAGGCGTATGTAATGTTTGGGATTTTTGGAGGTGGAATGGAAATACTGTTTGTTTAAGAGCTGATTTCTGCAATTCAGAAATTATGTGTTAAGTATCGCAACAAGGATAGGCAAACTTATGGAGAAATAATTTTTAGGAGTAAAATTCTTAATGTTGATACCGGTCTGAAGCGAGCCAAACACGTTTTGTGATAACCTGCAGTATTTGAACGCTGCCGGAGTGCAGCAAAGCAGAGCAAAATTATATATTAAGGAAAGATAAATATCACCATTTTCTGCAATCTGGTTTCCACAATTTTCCTGAGGTTTGAATTGAATTGGGAGCTAAGCGTGAGTGCATGCATTGGTGTCCCTCGTTGTATTTAATGCCAAAGAGCTGCATGGGGCACTGTCTGCTGAACGTATTCATATTTGGCACATGCATAGCGTGCATGTTTTGCATATGATTAAGTGGAAAGGGGCATTTAGAATATTGTAGGAATGTCCGATTATGTTAGTCAACATTGGTTTTATTTCAAGGTAAGTATACTTGGGAGGCACTGGCATCATTATACATGATAAACCTTTCAACCCTCCGTTGAGCGTTATATTTTGATATACAAGGCCTCTCTTTGTCACTATACCAGCTACTATCTGATAGCAGACGTCATACTCAGGACATTTTTTTTTTTTTTTTTTTTTTTTTTACTGATAATGCATTTGACGTGTGTATCTTCTCATCTCGCTCCAAAGCATCTTGCCAACACAGCTGCTTGACATATCTATCGCTGTCTCCCCTCCTGGCTGCACCTTCGTCCTTCAGACTTCAACTAATGATAGGAAAAGCACTTGCGTGTTTCAGGGCGATTCTTTTCCATGGCTGGTGCAGCGCCTGTTCCGGATTTTTCAAGTGTTGGAGCCGCATTCAGCAAGCTTGGTGAGGAATTTGCCAAGATGGGCTCTTGGCACCAGGTGCCTCCCAAGGAACCAAAGGTACAGCCGCTGCAGACCCTTTCAACGATGGAGACCGGGGAAGAGGCAGTGATGTTACAGGCAGCAAATGAGACACTGTCAGCCATACACAGGTCGCAAGCAAGCCATGAGAAAATGGTGGAACAAAAGCTCTCGGCCTTGATATCAGCCGTTGAACGGCTGGAAACAAATCTTCCGAAGCAGATAGCTGTAGAGTAAGTGGACCAGCCATCATTTTCCCTCTCGTCTTCTTCAATGGACGATAGTGCGTGGGCAGTGTGTGCTTTGCTGTCCCTTCGATGCATCGTTCTCTGTAAGGGGGGAATGTGGCAAGAAGAGAGTGCTGCAGTTGTTTTGTTGCCCTTTTGGTACACTTAGAAGTCCTAGCACAGCACGTGCTTTGTTTAAGGTAAGGTGCCTTTTTATGTCGCGGTGATTAGTTAATCAGTTGGCACTGTGCGATGGTTCATAGCAGCTTCTATGGCTTCTACTAGCTCGCTATGTTTATAATGCTGCTTACATTTCATTTCGTTGGTTTTTCGCAGGTATTCGCAAATCAATGCCAGAATGCACAACATGGCCCAATCTGACATTGCGAATGGTCGATTGCTGCCTCTTCCTGATGACCGGGGAACATTTCCAGTCGAGTTTCCAAAGACTGCTGTCATATTTGCGCTGATTGACGAAGAGCTGGTCCTGAAGCTGTTGGTGCACTATGGCCTCAGCACAGAGAGCGGAGACCACAAAGAGCGGCGCGCGAACCTTGCTGCATACTGCGGAGTGCGCCTCCCTTCATGAGGTCATGCTTTTGAGGCGCCTGATAGGGAGAGGAAGTGGGAGAGAGGGAGCAGGGGGAGGGAGAGAAGTGGGAGAGAGGGAGCAGCGGGAGGGAGAGGAGGGAGTGGGAGCGAGGGAGCAGCGGGAGGGAGAGGAGGAAGTGGGAGAGAGGGAGCAGCGGGAGGGAGAGGAGGGAGTGGGAGAGAGGGAGCAGCGGGAGGGAGAGGAGGAAGTGGGAGGGAGGGAGCAGCGGGAGGGAGAGGAGGGAGTGGGAGAGAGGGAGCAGCGGGAGGGAGAGGAGGGAGTGAGAGAGAGGGAGCAGCGGGAGGGAGAGGAGGAAGTGGGAGGGAGGGAGCAGCGGGAGGGAGAGGTGGAAGTGGGAGAGAGGGAGAGGGGGCATACTACATCAGCGGAGGGGATGGTTGAAGTTTTCGGCATTACTTCCGTTGATTGGCCGACGGCCAACATGTGCATAGCGTGTAGTGCAGATACAAAGTGATACAAGCCACTTTTTTATGTTGTAAATGTGACCGTGTTGTCCTTCAACAGGTTGCTGTTTATGTAAAGAAAAAACGTTTCGGGGGCCATTGATTTTCTGAGCAGTTGATCTTGGCAGTCCATTGTTGGACCGACCAAAAAAAAAAACCCTAAAAACGGCTTCATCTGGGCTTCAAGAAAATTGAGTCACCAGCTGCGCGTCTTTGGAGTCCTGTGTTCAGCTTTGAGCAAAAAAAAATTAAAAAAAGCGCACCTGCTGCTTTTCAGCTCTCACTCATCAATCAAAAAATTCGGGCACGTCACAACCAACGTCCAAAAACACACAAAAAAAAAAATTCCGTCCACGGGCAGCCGATCACCACCCACGATTCCACATTTTTCGAGGTGCCCGAAGCTCCCGATCCTGCCACGGGCACCACTCAAATTTCTTTTCTGGTCGTCCTGTCCTCTGAGACGAGGCCGCGACGTCGACCGCCCGATGCTGTCTATCCGCAAATCCGACGGCTCTCCGGCGCCACCCCTCCGCCTGCAGCCCAAAAGGGGGGAAGAAAACAAGGAAGCCTTTCTGCAGCCCTTCTGCGTGGAGTTCCACGTGGCGGACAGTGAGCGCTTCTAAAGGAGGCCGCCCGACGGAAGTGGCTGCACGCGGCGCAGCGGAGGAGGAAGGTGCGGAGTGGCTCTGAAAGGGATAATATGTGGCTCGGCGTCATCAATTGTGGGGGGGAAGGACAGATGTTGGGGTAATGGGGTACAAGGTCTGGGAGAAATTAGGGTTAGGGTTATGGTTAGAGTTTGGTAGGAGATTTATGAATGCTACTGGGGTCTTTTTGTCTAGATAGAAGATTATCTTGCTTGTAGAATTTATGGTTGTAAGGGTGCCGACGACGGCTTGGTCCTGATTCCAAGTTGAGACCCCTTCCTGGTGGTGCAGGTTCTCCTTACTTTTGCCTCCTCTTCCAGTCCTGACATGGCAGCATCATTAGTCGCAGGCATGGCATCCATGGCCATTTGCGCTGGCCCTGCAGCTAGCTCTGGGCTTACATTGAGGCAAGATAGGGCGGCTGCAAGCCTGATTGTAAATATTGGGCAATTATCTCGCTCAGAATTCATAGGCTCATCAAAGGCGTTATGCAGCTCCGTAGGTTGCAAGAGCAACATGAAACAGCGCCAGGGTTTGTCACACGTTTCCCCTATTGCAATGGCCTTGGCGACTGGGGAGGAAGCGGTGGAAACGGAGAAAAGCGCCAGGGCTTTCCTTAAGGGTTTGCGCATGTCCCCAATGAAGCTTCGCCGGGTGGTGAACCAGGTTCGCGGAAGGACGTACGAGGACATCCTCATGATCTTGCAGTTCATGCCCTACCGCGCCTGCTTGCCTGTGTACGACTTGGTGCTCTCTTGTGCTGCCAATGCCGAGAACAATTTGGGCCTCAAAAAGAGCGATCTGTACGTCAGTGAAGCTCTGGTGGATGCAGGGCCCACACTTAAGAGATTTCAGCCTAGGGCACAGGGCCGAGGGTTTCCAATTCGCAAGAGGACTTGCCGCGTTACCATCATCATGAAGCAGGTTGCAAAATAGATGATATTTGATAAGGCTGATTATTATGTTAGGGGATGAATCGGAAATTATTCAGGTTGCAGACGCTAGCTGGAGCTCAACGGGTTAATTGAACTCGCATTTGTAGGTCTGCTTGGCAGGCAAAGGCAAACTTGAGCTCAATTCTTTCGGCATTTCAGATGATGAGGAACTTTGGGTTGGGCCCTTTCGATTTGTTCTGCATTTTGGCATCTTGAGTGTATGTGGCTGGCTTGTTATTCGTGCTCCTGTTGGGCACTTAGACTGAGCTTTGATGAGGATATTCAGGTAGGACAGATTATTCGTTTCTCATTGTGGACAGTCCAATAAGTCATGCACATCGTGGCAAAATGATCACAAGCTAGAAACAACAATATGTTATCTGTTATCTTTCGCTTCCTCAAGAGCGAGTCAAAGAGGCCGATCTCTTTTCTCCTTTTTTTCCAAATCGTACGCCAAGCTTTACTTTAAAAACTTCTCAGGAATTTATCTTGTTGGAGTTTGTTGCATTTGACCGTTGCTCCCCATTGGCCAGTGCGACAGACACAGACACACTGACTGACACAGATCCGGTGCACAGATTATACAGTTTCCTGCAATTTGCACGCAAAAATGGTGCTTGTAGGAAGCATCTTACCCTAAAGCTTCGTAGCAGTCTTCAGTATCACACCAGATAGCGGTTGCAGAAACCGCCATGGCTGCAACAACCAGGAGCTGCAGCATGCAGGAACTCGGGATCCTACCCATCTACAAAAAAGGCTACCCTCTCTCGCTCTCTCCCCCTCCCTCCCTCTCGCTCTCTCACTCTCTCTCCCTCTCTCTCTCGCTCTCACTCCCTCATAGTTTGCTGACCGTGTGCGCCAACCATTGGCGCAGGGCTGGCCGTGTGCGCCAACCATTCGCACAGGGTATTGCTGCAGGGCTGACCGTGTGCGCCAACCATTGGCGCAGGGTATTGGTGCAGGGCTGACAGTGTGCGCCAACCATTGGCGCAGGGCTGGCCGTGTGCGCCAACCATTGGCGCAGGGTATTGGTGACAGGGCTGACCGTGTGCGCCAACCATTGGCGCAGGGTATTGGTGTAGGGCTGACAGTGTGCGCCAACCATTGGCGCAGGGTGTTGGTGCAAGGCTGGCCGTGTGCGCCAACCATTGGCACAGGGTATTGGTGTCAGAGCTGACCGTATGCGCCAACCACTGGCGCAGGGTTGGCCGTGTGCGCCAACCATTGGCGCAGGGCTGACCGTGTGCGCCAACCATTGGCGCTGGGCTGGCCGTGTGCGCCAACCATTGGCGCAGGGCTGGCCGTGTGCGCCAACCACTGGCGCAGGGCTGACAGTGTGCGCCAACCATTGGCGCAGGGCTGGCCGTGTGCGCCAACGATCTGGACCGTCAGTTGACAAACAACCAACCATTGGATTCAAATTGTCTATCAACCATTGGTTCCGAACCAAGCTAGCCATTGTCAGTGCAACCATGCCAACCGTTGCTAATGGCTACAAATCTTGGTTCGCGATCTAGCCAACCATTGGCACTGTATGCAACCATTGGATCAATGGTTGCCAGATTGTCAATGCTTCGTCCGAAGTTTCAGTCGGAGTGGACATTTTGCGCTTTCGAAGTACCGTAGTGGCTGCCAGCCATGAAATGCGTCCAAGTTTGGCAACCATTGCCAATGGTTGGAACCATTGAAAAGCGGACAAGCCAAATCGGACGTTGGAACCATTGGATTCAATGAATGCCAACCATTGGCAATGGTTCATACCCAACGGTTGAAAAGACTTAATGGGTGCTACCTTCTGTCATATTTTTACTAGTCGTTTTCCCAGCCAAGTTCATAGCCAATATCAAGTGACTAATGGCGGGCTTTCTTCCACTTTGACCTCAGTGCTGTGTTGCAGTGAGAACTTTTGCAGCTAGCAGTTAGGGTTTGCTGGAATCTACAGTATTTAGATTTGCTGGATGCTATTGCAGCTTGCGCCAATGGTTGGCGCACACGGTCAGCCCTGCACCAATACCCTGTTCCAATGGTTGGCGCACACGGTCAGCCCTGCACCAATACCTTGTGCCAATAGTTGGCGCACACGGCCAGCCCTGCGCCAATGGTTGGCGCACACGGCCAGCCCTGCGCCAATGGTTGGCGCACACGGAGGCGGGATACAGTATTCAAAATGCGGTGACGGGGTATCAGTTTCCTTGGTTAGCAAAAATAAAATCAGCCGACGAAAGAAGGTGGGTATCGATTCCAAAAAGGTGTGAAAAAAGCATTTTCCGTTTTTAATCCCTTTTGAAATCTGCCCGGCCGGGAAGGGGTGTTTGGATCCAAAAAAGGGGTGGAAATAACACTACCCATTTGAAAACGACCGTTGTTTGAATTTTTATGAACTTCATCTCCTTGTCGATGACATGTTTTAAGCCTCTCTAGCTTTTTCCAGCGGTTTTACAACTCGATGCGCAGAGAAAGAACCACAACCTTTCCCTGCGCGGGGCGATGCCAATTCCCTAACATTGCCCAGTTCTAATCCAAATACGTCGCCCATACAGTACAAGTCTTGGCCCCATTTCATGCAACATGGTGCAGTCGCGACATGAGGCCTCATGTTGGCGATGTTGAACATCGCATCCTCCCCAAGTCGCCTCAACATGAGCATGTTCCAGCTTCCAGTTTCCACACGTGCGAGCAGAACCCTCCCTCTGAACGTTTGAAGGTACCGTGCCGTACACTCCGCCTTTGCGCTCTCCTCACGTTCGGGCGCTTGCGATGCTCGCCCTCTCCATCTTTCAGGAGAAAGCTTGGGAGGCGAAGCAGGGAGGAGGAGGAGGTCTAAGGGGGGAGGCAGGCCAGGAAGGAGCCGCTTTGAAGGCTTTGGAGGTCTGAATGGCGTGCCTCTGCAAGCACTCTGCCGGCGTCGTGGGGCAGGAATTGGTTGCGGAGCGACCGAGGAGCGTGGTAGGGAGAGATGCTGCTGGAGAAGGGCGGAGGAACTTGCGGAGAGGCTTTTGCGGGGAAGGCATTTTGGGAGCTTCTGAAGGGGGAAAGGCTCAGAAGGGGAGGAGGGTTCGCGTGACGGCTGTTGTTGATTATGAACGAATGAACGCTGCAGCCAGCACGAGGAAGCAAGGTGAGCCAAAGCTATGCATTCTGCAGCAACAGTAGCTCAAGACATTTGCTGTTATTTTTATATGGGTGGCTTGGACCACGCTATTGCTTGTAGCTATTTGAGAAAGCATCATGACTGATCCTAGACAAATGCGGAAGAAAACATCGTCCGGCATATTTTAATGATCTCAGTAACAAATGTCGTTAGGTGAGAGGGTATCAAACAATAGTGGGGTACGCCAATTGGAGCTGAGTGCCTTGCATTTGAATGAGCCTCAAGGAGTCAATGGAAACCATTATCATTGCAAGAATACGTATGACCTTAAAATTGATCGTAGCAAATGCCAATCTGATGTTGATTTGGAATATCATCGGTCTCGTAACCTTTGTGATACTTTTATGTCGAAAGTTATATCAATCTGAAGCATGTAGGTATTTTTTGACCTGCCTACGCAGAGGTCACACTTTTGGACTATGGGGCTGGAAATGTGCGGAGCGTGAGGAATGCCATCAACCTCCTTGGCTACAATATTCGTGATGTAATCCACAGCCCCTTAACCCACAGTCCGTTTTTCTAACCCGGCATCTTCTTCACAAAACTACCTTTCAGTCGAAGTCCTTTTCGTAGACAAATTTATCTTTTCTTCATCATGTTTTACCCTGGTCTAGCATTTTAGGCTGCCCTTTTTTCTCCTCGAACCTCCTGGGGTTTGGAATGAAGGGTGTCATTTTTGCCACTATGTGCGCTGCTTCACGAATGCTTGTCGCACGCAAGGTTTATCAAGTAATTGCTTTACCGCAAGTTCTTTCATTTCCTGATAAATTGTAGGCAACGCTGGTCTGTTTTATCAGCGCATTTGTCAAGCATTCGACTACGGCTTTCTTTTAAAGGTGATAGGTGTGTTTTGCAGAAGAGTTTTTTGAGGTAGAGAGGTAGTGATAGGGACTTATTTGGGGGTTGCCCAGGTCAGGTCTGCACAGCTGAAGACATTCTGAAGGCAGAGAAGCTTATTTTCCCTGGAGTAGGAGCCTTTGCGGCTGCTATGGACGTGGTCAATAATAAAAGGTTTGTCGTTTAACTTTGTAATCGTTCAGCCAAATGGACAAAGCAAAAAAAGTGACAGCCGTTAGTTGATAAATTCTTAAAATACTAATGTGCAGCTTGCTGTATGAGTGCCGATTGTCTGCTATAGCTTCAGATGAGAATATTGCTGTCCCAGTATCTAAGCATCATCAAGCCCAAACACTGACAATTGGTGGGCGTTTATGGTTTATGCGTTACAGAATAGCTGAAGCTATCCGGGAGTACATCCGTTCAGATCGTCCATTTTTGGGAATCTGCCTTGGAATGCAGTTGCTCTTTGAAGGAAGCACAGAGTTTGGCTCTGGTGAGGACTGGATGCTTGTACCGCCGTTTCCAGTGCTTGGTCCTGTCTGGTCCGTTATATGCAATATGTGAGGTCAAGCTTACTTTTGGTGAC
Source organism: Zygnema circumcarinatum (assembly GCA_037447605.1). Taxonomy (NCBI): domain Eukaryota; kingdom Viridiplantae; phylum Streptophyta; class Zygnematophyceae; order Zygnematales; family Zygnemataceae; genus Zygnema; species Zygnema circumcarinatum. The sequence goes on from CM074805.1 coordinate 1,762,231, forward strand.
CTTTGGAATGAGACTGAGACAATTTTTTAAATTGTTTGACGTTTTTGTGCCGGTTGCTTGCAGTGGAAGGTCTTGGCATCATCCCTGGCATTGTAGACAAGTTTGATACGTCCTTGGGCATCCCTGTACCGCACATTGGCTGGAATGGCGTAAATCTTCAACAGTCAAGCTCGAGTCTGGAGGGAGTAAATGGTCGCCATGTGTACTTTGTGCACTCATACCGTGCTGTGCCTGTACGCTTCTGCCCTAAACTGGGTAACGTAATACTGTAGCTGGTGAAGTTCCAACTTCTAGTCAAGTTCTCGATCTGCTTATATTTGTGGTTCATGGTGACCGATGCAGACAATTCTGCTGTGCTTATATGAACACGCAGTTGGTAGCATGTTAAGAGCAAGTTAAGTTCACAAGCAATTGTTGTGTTCTTCGAGCTTACTCATTTACCGTGGATGGAATACATTGCTGCGCTTATGATGTACATTCAAAATATGTGCTGATTGGAATCTTCTTGGCATTTGACAGAGTGACGCCAATAAGGAATGGGTGTCTTCAACAACCACTTACGGCGGTCAATTCATCTCTGCTGTAAAGAAGGGAAATGTTGAAGCCGTACAATTCCACCCAGAAAAGAGCGGAGGTATAAAAGCTGAGAATTGCCTAACTCTTTATGATGACCTTGTGGGTTGGTCCTCCCTTTTTCTGAACTATCAGCGCTATGCATACTTCCGCTTGATCTTAGACGTCTTTCGCTAGAAAAATGAGACAGAAGGCGCTGTAGTTTCTGCCTGTAAAATAACGAAGGAAAAGAGTCGCAACTACTGTTGTTTATCATGTATCACCTATGGATCATTCCTGCTTGTTCTCTACCTGCTGTTTGTTTAGCCCCAAATGGAAGCGTTTGTGTTGTTGGCAGTGGTGGGACTGGACATTCTGCGACGATTTCTGGGACCTGTGCGTTCAGAGGCTGCAGAGGTAATGATTCCATATGATGTCGCTAGTTTGTGGCAACATTGTGTGGTGATACTGGTCGTTCAATGAATAGATTTCTAGCACTACAAGGAGACGTAGACCATTCTCATTGGTTTTCTATCGTCTCCGGTTTTGAAAAGCCTCGGCAGGGACTCTGCTTTACCCGATGGAAGTTGTGACTCATTGAAGTAGAGTTGTTTGGATGTGATGGTTCTGTGTCCAGGCAGTTGCAAAAGCCTCGACGGAAGCAATAGGACGAAAGCCGGCATCTGCTCTAGCCAAGAGGGTAAGCATCTTTCTTTAGCACAGTTCATCCCTTCAGCTTTGCCTTTTTTGGCGTTTTTAACCCCGTCATTGTAACAGAGGAATGAGCTTATCTGCAAGCTTGTGCTTGAACTCTAAGGATAGCTGTTTAGCATGATCGAATCGTTTCGGTTTATATTTCTTTGTTCAAGCAAGCACGTGATGGTTGAGCTGCTGGTGCAGGTGATTGCCTGCCTGGATGTCCGCGCAAACGACAGCGGAGACCTGGTGGTCACGAAAGGAGATCAGTACGACGTGAGGGAGAAAAGCTCAGAGGCTGATGTGAGTGTATTTACATCACTCCATGCTTACTCCCACAGTGAAACCTGCAGGAGTGTTGCTGAAGGGACTTCTTCATCCTTCTCCTTCACTCGCTTGAAACTGTGTTGTGCTCCGACTACGCCATCGGAGTATCGAGGATTGTAATGCTACAAGAAAGCGACAGGCCTTCCACTCAGAAGACAGAAGTGCCGAAATATTTTGAAGACTTTGCGTTATTGATGTTCTGAGCTTTGAAGCTTTTGCAGATGTTATTGGTTTGAGAATGGGCAAGGCTGGGTTCGTCATGTCTTTGGTTTTCCGCTTATGGTGTATGATTTTTCCATTTTTGTGCTGTATCGCAGGTACGATCGTTAGGTAAACCAGTGGATCTTGCACGCCGCTACTTTGAGGAAGGTGCAGACGAAGTAAGTTTACTGGAGTCACTTGGATTTTCATGCCAAAAAGCATTACTGTCTAACATGTGCTTTCTATGAAAACATATATGCAGCTCGAATGCAAGACCTTTGGCGTTTCAAGGAAGGGAAGTTTGCAGCGTTGTTAATGTCCATGTGCTAGGGTGGCAGGTGACATTTCTTAATATCACAGGATTCAGAGACTTTCCCCTGGGCGATCTGCCAATGATGGAGGCAAGTCCCAAACCCTCCATTTTCACTTTCCACATTTTTCAGCTTTTCGTTTGCATCTGCTATGCCTGTCCATGTCCTAGCTAGCCTAACTCATTTGACCCTATTTTTCCTTCGTAAACATGAAGAGAAAGTGGTCTGAAATGTCTGATGAAAACCCAACCTATTCTGTGTGTACTTGAGGGTGGGGATTGAGCAACAACTTCTTGATCTGACGAGTTAAATGACTGAGTCACAAGAGTGATGATTTGTGCACCATTGCAGGTCCTGCGAAGGGCATCGGAAAAAGTTTTTGTGCCATTGACTGTTGGAGGGGGCATCCGCGACTTCACAGATAAAGATGGCGTGTAAGGCTTACAAAATTGCAATGGAGATCGATGCAAGTAGCAGAGCTATCATGTGATATTACCCGCGTTCTAGCATTGTAGTGACATGCAGGGAGAGGCTTTCCGCGAACCTGTGCAGAGTGTACTCCAGCCTGCAAGTAGCGACGGAGTACTTTCGGTCCGGTGCCGATAAGATTTCTATTGGCAGCGAGGCAGTCTACGCAGCAGAAGAGTTTTTGAAGACAGGGGTGAGTGGTTCTGAGCAATGGGTTGACATGTTAGGGTATGAGTAGACCACCTAATGTCCTTGGTTGAATGTTTTTGCCCAAGGCTGTTATATCAAAGGGCTTGCAAACTGCTGAAGTGAATGAATTTCTCAGCGGTAGTATGGTCCTTTTCCCTAAGGCATAAAACTTTTCTGGACTGCTCGTCTAGAGTTTGCAGACAAAAATTTAATCGTAGTGTGTTTATTGCAGCTTTCTACCCAGTTGTTTGTGAGCAGCGGAAAGGGTTGCACTGTCCTCATTTTTTTGGCAAAAAAATCGTCAGAAACTCTTCCTCTAAAGGGGGTGTAAATTTGTTTCATCGTAATGTTTGCAGAAAAAGGAAGGTAAAACTGGAATCGAGCAGATCTCCTACGTTTATGGAAATCAGGTACAGCTTTTTATCCCCTTGTGTGAGAATTTCAAAGACTTATTATGAGCTTAAAAGAGTTTTAGAGAATGAATCACTGGTTTTACTGTAGTTCTATCTCAGCGTCTTGGCATGGTCCTTCTTCTTTGAATGCTGTTGATGGTCCGGGTGAGAAAGTGAACAGTATCTTTGAGCACTTTGAACTGGATTTCTTTCCTTCACAATTACTTATCAGTTATTCATTAGTTTCTGGAGGACCTTCTCATAGCTGAAACTAGTGCACTCTTCGAATTTTGGCAGGCAGTAGTTGTAAGCATTGATCCTAGGAAGGTTTACGTGAAGGATCCGAGCGATGTACCACACAGAACCATCAAAACCAGTCAGCCCGGTAAAGTCATCGTCTTATCACCCTTCGGTCACTTGTTTTACCCGTAGGACTTTTTTCGAGTAAGAAGTCAACAATGTTGCTCACTGTTGGAAGGAAGAGCCAAAGTAGATTGTTTATTCAAAAAGGACGGTCGAGACAGTTCGCTTTAGGTGTCATTTTTTAACTTAACTTCGAAGTTGGGAAGCTGCAGGTCCAAATGGTGAGGAATACGTTTGGTATCAATGCACGGTGAGTTGCTCTTAACTTTGCTTCAGTCTGAAATGCGAAGTATGTATGCTGATTCTCAAGTGCGCAGCACGTACCTTTGATCACCGATTGTCGCAGTATGCAGCTTGGAACATCACTTCATTCATATCGGTGTAAAAAATCATAAGAATTTTTCCTCCTAAATCTCTGCTCTATTGATGCAACAGGTGAAGGGTGGACGGGAGGGCCGCCCTATTGGAGCTTATGAGTTAGCACGTGTGGTAGAAGAGCTTGGGGCAGGAGAGATTCTGCTTAACTGCATTGATCGCGATGGTGCGTGTCCTTTGAACAATACCACACCTATCTGTCTCGTTTCTATTCCTCTTTAAAAACAACAATTTCATCCGTTTTATTTAGTTTGCGTAAGGGCAGCAGAAGCCTTCGAAGGTGCTTGCTGATGTTCCACTGTATATGCATGAATTTCAGTGAACAGCGGCACTTGATAAGTCTCTTGGCCTCTGTCTGCTTTCATCTTCAAGCTACTGTCATTTGAATTTTATAGGCCTCAGGGAAATATAGAACACAAGACTGCTACAAAGAAAAGTTCTAATGGTGTCATGACAACTATTTAACAAATGAGCAAGCGGCTTGTTGCATTGGGTACTCAACTATTCTCCCTTCAGGCTATTATCGGAGAAGGTCTCTGGTCCGTTCCAACTAAATTCAATGACCATTTTTTATTGTCTCCTCTTTGCAGGCCAAGGTGATGGGTTCGATGTCGACTTGGTGAAGATGGTTTCTGAAGCAGTTTCCATCCCTGTCATTGCAAGCAGCGGCGCGGGATGCCCCGAACATTTCTCCGAAGTATTCCACAAGACGAATGCTGCAGCAGCTCTGGCTGCAGGCATCTTCCATAGAGAGGAGGTGAGTGGCGGCACCACCCCTTGTTGTATGGGAGCCACCTGAACAGCAGAGACTAGGAGATATGGGGGCAACAGAAGACTCTTTCCAGCCTATTAAGGGAATGCTATAATACCCACGTTCGAAGGTTGAAGACTCGTCGAACCAATCTTTTGTGTTGGTGGGGCAGTTGAAATGGCTGTATGTTGTAAGCAGCTCTGCGGAAACTCTTTCAGAATGGAGTGAACTGCGGAGTTTTGCGGAGAGCTTACTTGCTATGAATGTGCAGGTGAGCATCGCCCATGTGAAGGAGCACCTCGTGGAGGCGGGAGTGGAGGCTCGAATTGCTTGACCATTCACCTTATGTCTTCCCGTCATATGAATCTGTTTCTGAATAATGGTAGTGACTCGCCTTCAATAGATCGGCCTGCTAGGGCATATATCTCCCTCGGAGAATTCAATGCATGCAATGATCACGAGGGAGTGAGTGATCCGCTTCGATGCGGAGCGCAGCTGTGAACTTAATAGCTAGATGAAGTAGTTGATGCTGTTGTACTCGATGGTTTTGTCCAATAAAGGTAAGCTCCTTGATGACGTTTGGGTCATCGACGCCACCTTTCAGTACTTCTTTTGTTCCCTTTGAGCCAATGCATACAGCCATGCACGTTCACATGAGGGGCGGCTGGTCTTGTGAGGAGATTGCTGTAGCATGGTTAGTCCTTACGCAGGGTTGCGAGGGATACCTAATGCAAGCGAAATGTAAGAGGCCTCAACGTTTCAAAGCAGATGCCTAGATTCAGATGCCAGGTACAGATGAAACATTGACTTTAACAATGGTAAAAAAAGGGCAGAATCTTTCTAACAACATATATAGTTTGGCTACTTTTGAAAGCCAGCTTAATCGCGATGGCCCAACAAGCAACAGCAATTACAAAAAGCAACATGCAACAAAACATCGAAAAGAGAGAGCGAACCCTCCAAAAAATAATATATGGCGACTGTTCACATGTGAGTCTCCCGTTCAAAATTTAGTCAGACGGATTTCGAAACGGGGGCCAACTGCGTGCATGGAACCGCCACGGCCGGCGGCAGGGAAGCGGCCGTCGGCTGAAGCGGGCTCCGTCCTGAAGCGGAGTCGCCATGGCGGGCGGCGCGGCTTCAGGGAGGGCCTTTGGAGCTGCCGCTTGGACTCTTCTCTTCATTAGAGGGTGGAAGAAACAGGATGCGAATCATCTTGGCTGCTTAGGAAAGCTTTTGGAATAGCTGCATGCTGGTCGCGGTATAGATATTGAGAGAGGGATATATTATTTTGTATTGGAATTGGAGGATGGACCCGCAAGGAGGAGGCAACGGGACGGAGGATCCTGGAGGTAGTGTTTTCTTTCCGGGGATCATACCTTGCGGGCAGATACCCATACCGAACATTCCAAAGGGAACTGCGTATGTGGCAAGCGTGTCACTGATGGTTCAGATCCTGATGCTGGCGATAACATTCATAGTCGGACACATCTTGCGCCGGAGAAAAATTCTGATCATTCACGAGGCCGGAGCAGCTCTTGGATTTGGTGAGCCATCATTGCGTTTCTGGGTGCTGCTTTGATTGAATGAAAGGAGTTGCGGAAGACAGACTTGCAGCAACGACCAAACAAATGGGACGAGGTCCAAATGCAAATGCTGAAGGTTCAGTTTCGATTAGTCATTTCGTCATTCGCAGATCACGAAAATGACTCCCGTATTCTTTGGATATATTTTTAGATCAAAAAATCAACTACGAATGTTGATTGTAGATTGTCGATCGAACGAAACCACTGTCTTGCTAAGTCTGCAGTCATTTTCTCTCCCCTTTTTTTTTTTTTTTTTAAAGTCTATGGCCGTGACAAACAGATTTTTTTTTACTTGCAATGCAGGGGTTCTGGTGGGTCTGACCATCACCTTTCTGCGACATGCCACCGAATTCAAGTAAGTTCTTAAGGACGCTTTAAAACAGTATACAGCCTAATTCCTGGTTAGTTACGCCGATTGTCCTTTTAAATAACTCGGGCCAGTCTTTGGAAATCATTGTAAAGCACTCTGTTTTATAAAAATAAAACTTTTTAATAGTTTACGACGATAAGTCCAATAAGTCTTGATGCGTATTGAGAGCGCCTGCAAGCTAATGCACCAGTAAAGAAAATCAAGTCGATGCAGATTTTTAGTCTGATCTGCTGTAGCAGTCAATGTGACTCTTAATGGATGAATGTGGCTCGGATATGAGGTAGGCATGACGATTTTTTGTGATTGCTCGGACAGGCAGTGGATCAACTTCAACAATAACTTTTTTTTCTACTTCCTGCTTCCCCCAATCATCTTATATCCTCTATCCGATTAGTATCACTTGGTCCCTTCGTATCTTGTATCTTCTTGAAAAAAAAGCAGATAACATCTGGAATGGATCAGTGGCGGATCCAGGATCTTTGCTGAGGGGGGCTAAGCCCTGTTTCACCATAAAATACATAAGATAACATAAGAAAGTTGAATTTTCAAAATCTGAGGGGAGGGCTAAGCCTCCCCAACTCGTATATGTAGGCCCGCCCCTGGAATGGATAGGCAGTGAGTTGTGGGGCATCAATGCATCTGGCAGCGAAGCAGCAATCACCACAGGCGGTTTTCATTTGGCTTTTGTCTCCATGGTCGCACTAGTGCATGCTCTCCAATGCTACGTCCCTGTTTCAAACACTAATGGTCGAGGTTGCACAGCACAATGTTGAGTGGAAAGAGAATTTTGTTGCCATGGTGCTTTCTGGTGGATTTGGGGCGCTCATTGAGGCATTCAATACTGAGGCCAGCTAAGAATGAGTTGGACTCTCATACGAACGGTTCCTTGACTCATCTTCCGCGCACCCAGTCAGGATGGGAACTTAAATCGGTGGGCTGCAATTTCAAAATGCTCCTTTAGAACAGTTCTGTGTGTTTTTGCTTTGCGTGAATGTTTTGAGCTTATGGGGCTGCTCCGTATGGTGATGGTAAAGCATGCACTGCATTATGGAGCTGACGTACGAGAGCTTGCATGCCCATCTTTTACTGTGGAAAAATAAATTCATGGAAATGTGTTTGCAGATACAACCTCTAGTTGATTTCAGAATTGTAAATCAGCTTATTGGACGAAGAATTAAAGTTGTATTTGTGCAAAAGCTAGGTCTGTTTATGAAAACTAGTGGTTTACCTTTTAGACCCTGGCCATGACACAGAAAGTGGCTTTTGGTCTAAGAGCGACTCTTGATTGGTGATTCTGGTTTTCCATTGTTTCTAGAAGGAAAAAATACCTAACTATACTCCTTGGCTTCAACATGCTCCCATTGATGCATTGAGAGGGATTAATTGAGACTCCACAACTCTCGTCGCTGTCACAGAAAACCTTCTTCAGAAACTTTGGTGCAATCTGTTCCTTCGCCTTTGGTGGAACTCTCATTTCAACGTTCATCATTGGCTTTATGATGTGAGTCAGAAAAAATCGCGATCACTGTATTTGTGAAGGCGCAGGTCGCATGTGCAGGCGTTTCTCAAGCATAATATTGCTTTGGATGATTGCGTACTGAAGGGAAAACCCAGCAACAGAGTTCCCGAATTTCTTCACTTCCCAGCACTTTTGAGCAATCCCACTGCACTTCACAATCTATTGTCAAGTCAAGTGCAGTGGGATTGACTGTCAGCAACTTTCAATAATGCCCAAAATCTGCTTTTGTTGCAGGTACGGAGTGGGGCAGCTTCATTGGGCCCATCAGATGCCCATCCTCGTCTGCTTGACCTTCGGAGCTTTGATTTCAGCCACAGATCCCGTCACAGTGCTGGCCATATTCCATGTAAGTTTGAGCTTGCTCTACCCCATGGAATCCGTGTCCAAACATGAGCTGGACGTGAGTGGTTGAACGTTAGAATGAACCCAGCATGGGATAATCTTCTGCTGATTGAAGCAGTCAGTGGACCTGCCAATGGTTGGTTCCAGGAATTGGGAGTTGACGCCAACCTCTATGCATACGTATTCGGAGAGTCGGTGCTTAACGATGCGGTAACAGACCGAATCATTCAGACATTTGCTTCAATCTTCATGACGACGCTTGCATGCACTGAAACATGTCATACTGGCTCGCGTGCCTCGGATGCATGGTCACACCTTTGGACATCTTGAGACGTTCAATAAGACAAAGATACGCAGCGGAGAACAAGAGAGTGAATCTAACATGTGCCTTATGTTTCTGATTTGTGTTTGTGATTTTTTTCGGCCACGCATGCTTGCCTCTCTGGTAATCCTTCAAGGTTGCCATTGTTTTGTATAGGTAAGCACATGACACCCCAGTGCGGCTGTATTTCCTATGAAGAAAACTGTCAGTATTGTCAAAGGCTTAGAAACAGATAAGTTATCTGCCACGTGCACCCCACTCTCTCTTGACAACACTCCACTGTTTTACAGAACTATTCTTTCCTTCATCAACAATCCGATCAGTAATCGTGGCATCCTTGCGGCTGTTTGGTTTTTCATCGTCATTTTTCTGGGATCATTCTCCATTGGTAATCTCACTTCTTGTTGCTTGTTGCCCTTACTCTCCTGTCAGAAGCCAAAATAAAAATACTTTTATGCGAGTTTCTGATGCATTTCGAGTACAGGTTCAATGCCGTTGCATGCCCCCCCTCGTATTGCAGAGCCACTAGTGGGAAATATGGATTTTCACAATAATATGCTTTGGGGCGACAGGTGTAATTGTGGGCTTGTTGAGCGCACTGCTTGTGAAGTATGGAGGTCTACACGATCAGAGGTACTCCATAGCCCAAAAGTGGAACACATACTCCATCATCTAAAAAGCACTTAAGCCATGCCATTTTCTGAACTTCGAATGTAGGTCCTCAGTATCCAATTGTGAAAATCTCTCCATCATCTTTGGACCCCTTAAAGGGTTGCCTACGCCTGACGCTATTACCTCTTCAAAGACCTCATGCTTAACAGTAGGTGATGCTGCTGAGGGTTCGAGTTTAGTTGGAAGGCGAGGAGGTAGACCTTTTGTCATAGCAGATTGGGTCGTTAGCAAAATACATGACAATATATGGCCACTGAAAGGTTCAGACATCGGCTGGATGTGCAGCACCAGTCTCCTGCAGTCTTGTCTCGTGGTTTTATTCCCCTACATGGCCTACATGGCGGCAGATGCGCTCGAGCTGTCAGGCATTGTGGCTATACTGTTTACAGGCATTGTGAGTATTTCCATACATTGTATGCGGCATTCTGTTAAGGGGGAGACGCCGAGCGTTTCCTTGAAAATGCTGCACTGTATTTGTGAAAAAAAAGTGTCTACACAGCAGGCAAGACGAGCTGAGCTGAACGCGTTAAGAGACTGATTTGTGCTCGCAGACTATGAGATATTACACAGCTCCTAACCTGTCGGACGAAGCGCGAGAAATCACCGGAAGCTTCTTTGGAATGCTTGCGAAACTGTCAGAGACCTTTGTGTAAGCAGTCTATGCCTCCAGGAATGATTTTAAAGAGACTCAGTAGTTGTATGATGGTCGCATGCCATGTTGGAGAGGTGGGCTATTTCTGGAATTGCATCTCTTCAGATGCGGGTTTCAGATTTCTACAGCTTCAGCCTGCAATCATTCTTGTAACCTAAAGGGGAAGTTGAAGCTTGGAAACAAGGAGGGGCATTGGATTGTCGCAGGTTTATCTACATGGGGGTAGCCATGTTCTTGGAGGAGCAGAGTTGGAGGGATTACAGCTTCACCCTCTTCACTGTTGTATCCTTCTCCACTTCCCCCGCTTACAGTTCTAGGGGGTGCTGAAGGCGGGGCAATAGAGACATTAAGGGGGGAAGGCAAATGCAGGGAAAGTGGGAAAAGGAAAATTCTGGTAGAGGATGCTATTGTTGTTACATTGCAGAGCTATTTCCCTCTTTGATCTGATCCGATCTCGATGCCTGCATCTCCCACCTCCATTCCGTGATTGTATTTTGAGAAAAATCCCGACTTCATGAAATTAATCCTTGACTTGTCGTACTTTTTTTGCCCGAAAAAAGTTAAGCGTTTTAGTTGCCAGGTGAGCCCTTACGCTCTCTCCCACAAGACACGCCGCAGACATTCTCTGCGTATCAGCCTTTTTGCTATTCATGAAAATGAGCTGTAATCTAAGTCTTAGAAGAAAAATTGCGACCGAGTGGCTAACCCAGGCCAAGGCCAATGGTTGCAGATTATTCAACATATATCCACTAGCGTTCCTTGTAAACAAATGGAGACCTGCAGACCGCCGAATTCCCTTAAGCCATCAACATGCGCTGTGGTTTGGAGGTGAGCCGACGAAGCCCACAAGTCCGCCTTTACAGGCAGGTGTTTGCGGCGAAGGGACTTTAAATAAAGAAAAAGAGAAACCGTAAAAGCTCGAACTAAAAAATGAAAATACTCGTTTTTTTTTTTTTTTTTTTTTTACTCTTTTATACTCTTTTATTCTCTTTTTTTGTATTCCACGTTGATGCTATGCAGGGCTTCGCGGGGCGATGGCATTCGCATTGGCGCTGCAGTCCGTCGCCGACCTCCCCAACAACTATGGCCGCATAATGCTAACCTCGACCCTGTTCACTATAGTTTTTACGGTACGCCAAAACGTTCGAACAAATGCTGCTTTTCTTCAGCATTAAACTCACAATCACATCCGTCTTTTAACTATGCTCTGCTCTCAGGTTCTTTGCTTGTGTCATAAGGACTCCTGGTATGTGCACTCTCTCACGAAACTTTTGTTTAATGTCAATGTTTGCAACATGCCACGCTATACACTGCTCCGGGTATGCTCGCCACTCAGGTCTTCACTGTGGGCGGGGCCACATCGTACATTCTCAAAGTTCTGAGAATCGAGTGCAACGGTCCAGGACATGACCAGGATCAGGTATTTCTTTTCTCTCTAGCAATTCAAAGTTCCTTCGTATAGTCTTTTCTTATAGCGGCTCCTTTCTCTTTTGTACAATGATGGTGACGCACTCGTCCTGAGTTCAATGCCATTTCATCGGTTTCACGATGCATACCTTATTCGGCGATTTGCTTCTTGTCATTTACAGGCCCCTGATGAGGAGCCACAAGTCCGTGCAGAGGTATGTGCAGACAAACCTCATTTAGCGACATGCTCCGCTGCTTTGTAAGGAGAAGTAGGAGAAGCTGGCTGCCAGGAGGCACTTATTCTGGTTCTCAGATGCTATGTTATGTATCGCAAGATTTGTTTGACTAAGCTACTTATTCCTTTCTTTTGTCCCGGGCATGAATTATGATGGAAGGTTTGCTGATATTCCGTCGGCTCCCACCTTTCATGTTCAGGAGCTGGACGCAGAGGAACGGCAGGATCCATTTGCACGGCAAAAGCTTAACACGAAACTAAAGAAGAAGCTTGTGAAGTTGAAGGAACAGTAAGCTTGCTCCCTCTCACGCCTACGATGGTTGGCAGACTTTGAAAAAAGCACAATTGTCTGTTAAAAAAAAAAAGATCTTTTCTCGTGGAGGTAATGTGATAAGAAGTTGATTGCCACACTTTCTGAACTCTTTGGGCATATCCTGATCGTTTATCTACTTATTAGCTCGGAGAATTTTGGTCCTTCTTTGGCCATGCAGAGCTTCATTTGCGTCCATAGACCAAAACTTTTTGACCCCGATTTTCGGATCTGCCAAACCGGTGGAAACTGGAGACGGCGCCACAGCGCCGGGCAAACGTGAGTTTGTTTCCCCCTTTTTTTCCAGAACACGGCGCCTTAATGCTCGTTTGTTTCCCTTTCCTTAATGAGCATCCCGAACTATACTTACTGTCATGTCGCATTCATGGCATTAAAAAAAAACTTCCCTGAGGTTTCGAAATGCACCCTCTTTCATTGGCATATGAAGAAAGTTAACTGCAATTGTTGACCGGAGTCAAGGATGAGCTTACAAGAACTGTCTATTTGAACCTCTCCGTCTCGTTTTTTTTCAGCCGTTCTTCACGTGAAGAAACGAGAAGTGGAGATGTTGCCGATTGGCTGCCTCGCGCTGGAGGCCGTCCCCGACACCGTCTCTCTTTTGGGCCGCGCCGGGGAAGGACTCAGCCGACGGCCGAGCGCGGCCGCCTGACGAGGCTGAGGCATGGGCGACTAACCAAGGCAGTAGGCCAACGGGTGTACTACAGCTGACCATTTTTCGACGAGTTTGAGGTCAGTTGGGAGCAAGCAATTTGCTAGTCCAATGTTGTAAAGCGGTCCCCTATGAGCCACAGCCATAGGTCATGCCATCCACATCAATTCACTATGATTTAGATTTTTTTTTTTTTTTTTTTATGATTTAGTTAGCTCTTGAGACTCGAGACTTTGAGATGTTGTAGGCGCTGAGACCCATCGGCGTTACCAGGCACGGCGGTTCTATGGAGGCGATGCTTAGGTTGTTCCAGTTCAATTCTAGCGACCAACACTCTCCCATTAGGATAAGGGGTCTCAAACTTGTCACTCCGCAGTGGGCTTTAGTTTTGTGGCATAGTTTTTACTCTGCGTAGCCAGCATTAGCTTGCTTTCAACTTTTGTAAATTCATTTTTGCAAAACCACGTGGGGAATTCCCTACGCTCTTGCGTTTTGTGTTGTGCTGAAGCCCTAAACGGCCCATGTACCTCTGTATCTCAGAATGCCCAAATCACTATCTCTGAAGAAGAAGATGTGGCATGAGATGCGATTATATCTCGGTCACTCGAAGGGGTCTGTTCTGTTGTGCATTGCCGGAGGGTAACGGCGCGAAAACTTGGCACATAATTTGCGCCTCATTTCGTGACGAGAGGACGTCCTCGGCATCGTGGAAAACTTCGCCCAGAAGGACTTGGTTTTGAGGACGTGAATACATTTGGAAATATTGTGGGAGTCGAATACAACCACGGCTCTCGGTTCATCTCTGTAGTTTTTACATTCTAACCTTCACTTTTGAATCACATGAACACACTTATTGATTCACTTTGACCCAAAGCATGTCAACGCACAAAGCTGCTCTCCCTTCCTCTCCCTTTTTCCTCTCTCCACACAAGGAGACGCAAATACCATTCCTTCCATTGGCACAAAACAAGGAGCAACCGCCGCTCCCTTTCCCATTAGTCGCACTACGCCGTGTCGCCTCCCACAGTCCTACCGGGGGGGGGGCTGCCTGCCCCATCATCCCACCTTTCCTGGAGCTAGTCCGCCATTACATCGTCATCGATCTCATCGTCATCGTGGTAAATGTTTTCCGCCATTTGCCAGATTTGAAGAATGTTGTCCTCGGCCACACTGGCCACGACCCAGTCGTCGTTGGAATTCCACGAGAAGTCGGAAATTTTGGCTGTGTGCCCGCCGTGCACAAACAGGATCTCGGGCGGCCCGTCCTCGGCATCTTCTGGGGTTTGTTCGGCTCCAATTCTGCATTCAAGGCCGCCGAAATGAGTCAAGCTTTTATCAGCTTTATTCTACCTACATTATCATGTACCGCATTTCTTGTTGCATCGACAGAATGAAAGCAATTTCTCATATTCTTGAAACATACTCAGTCCGAACGCTTTGGGTATGCAATATTCATTTTTGATTTTCCTACCTAAGAGACTCGGAATGCAGAATGATTAAGGAGAAAGGGTTGAGCTCACTTGCTAAGGTCCCAGACCATCACGCGCCGGTCAGCTCCACAAGAGGCAAGAATGGATTCGTTTTTGGGATTCCACCCTATTTGGAAAACCTCTTCCCTGCTCAAACTCAACAAGGACAGACATTGGTGAGGTCAAAGTCATTTTGATTGTGTTCCAAAGAAAACGATCGAATTTCCCGTTTCCGTTCACGATCTTGAAAGGCTGTCCAAATTGAAAAAGGGTAGACATAACAGGAAATCCTCTTTCCAGTCAGGAAGCTACAAATGCGTAGAATAGAAAGTCCGATCTTGAAGAGTATGGGGACAATGTTCCCGATAACCGTTTTTTGCATATCTTCGTTAGGTACTGGTGTCAGGCACTAATTACAAAAGGAAACTTCCACTTGAGGAAAGGTCGGAAAGTGGCACTAGCTCACGCCCAGAGAGAGAATCAGTCGGCACGGCGTACATTCTTCCATCTCAAAATACCACAGCAGTCAATAGTAAAGAAAATACGATACCACGTCTTAAGTAGTTCCTGTGCAGCTACGACGCTTTACATTCAGTGTTACTTCTTTTATTGGCCTTTTTGTATTCTTCTAGTTGAAGCAAAACTGCTTACCAGTGGTTCGACATAATGTGCAAAGGGGTCTCCAACTTGCGTAGATCCCTTAGTGCCACTGTTTTGTCTGCCGAACCTGTGGCCAGAAGGTACTCGTTCAGAGGGCTGAAGGCCAGACAGTTTACCTGCCAGAATATCCCCAATTATGTCAACCATCACTTTCAGACCTTCCTGCCCAGCTACTCTATAGGCGCTTTATGGTTCTGATAGGGTCCCAATCATAATATTTCCATATATGTGCCTGCAGAACGTTCAGATGGATGCACTCCAGCATGATGCAACTGTCCCTCCAGACATACGATCGCAACCTTCTGAGCGCTTCAAGAGTTCCTTGAATCTGCTTCAGTACACGTGACAGGTTTCACCATGCCAGCTTTAGGAAGTCAAGCTTGACAACACCCGAAATCCCAGCCATAGACGGAAGTTCAAGTACACAGTGTTAATGTCTATCCATAAGTGTTGACTGGAAACCTACCTCAAGTGAATGAGCCTCCACGGCATGCAGAGGCTTGTCTGCACCTGAAGTGCGAGTATCCCAAATTAGCAGCTTATGGTCATCTCCCACTGAACCAAAAAGATATTCGTGCCGTGAATGCCATGCCACATCCTCTACCACTCCTTGAGCCTGCAATCACCTACTAGGCTCAGAAGGTTCAGAGGCTAACAAGGCCAAAGTCAGCAGTTTTTAGATTCATAACCAACATTCGGAAGAATTACCAGCCACGATGAACATTGTAAAAAACTAGAAAAGGAGATGACGCAGCTCTATCTATGCCATATCTTTGACTGATCAACGCATGGTTTAACGGGCTTCATGAACCTTGGCTACACTCCGCAGAACAATATACTGGTTCAAACCACCACGATTCGTGTAGTCTTACCTAATCTCAAATTTTCAATAGAGCTTGAGTCTTTGCTATTTACATAACTGCAATATTCGCTCCTTTCATGGCAAAATCAAGAAGAATAGCAATACCTGGAAAATTTGTTTTGCATCCAATATCCGACTGCCTTTTGGAGCTGCATTTATGTCCCACAAGCACACTTGCGCGTCGTCTGATCCACTCAGCAAATGGCCCTCTTGAAAGGGGCTCCAAGAAAGGCCGTAACCCTCCGTTTTATGCCCCCTTAATCTTAAATCAGGGCTACAGGTACCTTCATGTTGTGGCTTTGACGGATGCTTGCTGTAGTCAAACACATATACCTCTGCACTGACAGTCTTCGTAGCTATTAAAAAGGGATTTTGAGGCATGTATCGAGCTCTGTTCACTTCTCCATCGTGATTTATTTGTTGCACCACTTGTACCTGACCATCAGGCAGCAGAAACAAGATATGAGAAGGAGGGAGAAGGGGATGATCACGTGACTTAAGGAGGTATATCAGAATGGACTAAAAGAATTCCACGATTTTGCCCAAGGTCTACAATTCGCTCCAAAGAACAGAAGAAAAAACGAGGGAAGTTTGATAAACATTCCTCGCTTACATCTGCCGTTGTGCGAAATTAACTTAAAGCATCATAAGCTCCAGGAAAGATTAGGCTAGGCAGATGTTACTCCATCCTTCCATTTTCTCTGAAGGCTATGAGTGAACATGTTGAACGAGAAATGTTTCACCACTGTAAATGCACAATGACAAATTGATGACTGTGAATACGAAGATACCATCTTTACACCGTGGTTCAACGGAGATCGGCCAACGAAGGCTCACCTTTCCACTTGCTGCTCCGTATCCGCCAACCTCCCCACGCTCGTCATCGTATTGCCGTGCATCAAGCTCAGTGTCCTCCAGAGGAAGTTGCACTTCAGCAAGCATAAGGTAGTTCTGCTCGCCTTCAGAAGTATGTGTTCCTAAAATCAAGCGTTGCACAGAGAAGTCTTTTCCAGGAGGCTCCTTCTTTTCTGCACGCCCTCCCTCCCACGCCATTGACGTAATCATAAGCAAGCAACGGAGAACCATTA
Source organism: Zygnema circumcarinatum (assembly GCA_037447605.1). Taxonomy (NCBI): domain Eukaryota; kingdom Viridiplantae; phylum Streptophyta; class Zygnematophyceae; order Zygnematales; family Zygnemataceae; genus Zygnema; species Zygnema circumcarinatum. The sequence goes on from CM074805.1 coordinate 1,779,020, forward strand.
CAGGCAGATTTGGAAGATGCTATAGAGCTTCCGGACCAAATCGACTGCGCCATTTTTCAAAATCAACAAGAACACATTCACATCTGGCAACACTGCACAAATAGTATCACCAGCCCAAGTGTAAGAACATGGGAAAGTTTCTTCAGAAAAGGAACTCTTGCGTAATAAAGGTTTCATGTAAAGCATTGTGCTGAGACATTGAAAGAGAAGAAAGAATGCCTTCACTATTTGTTCGCATATTTTCAGGCCTTCCTACCAGTTCAGGTTCAGCCAATGCTCTTCCAGTATTGGCTCAAATGGCATTCCTCATTCAACTCTCAAAATAATTTCCTGATGATATGGTGCATTGGCTCCCTTATCTCCTTGCTCCTTAAACTTTTTCTTTAAGTTACTCAAATCTGTTACATATCATGCAACTCTGAATTTGAACGGAGGGATGCTCAATTCGCCACTTAGATGATTTCTTTTAGAGAAATATGATGCTTTCCTCAACATTAGCAAGCAACTAGCAAATGACATATTTATTTACTTCAAACTTTGCCGAGAACTAGTGCTTTTCCTTCCTCTTTCTGTTCAAGGTCCAGCCGAATAAAGGTCTGGTACATGTAGTCCTGCCTCAGTTCGTCTGGAAACATTGCTCTAATGTAAAAACTGTTAACTTAGAACGACCCTGCATATTGACAAAATGAAGTTGTGAGGTTCTACAAATGCACTTGATTACAACTGCTCTATTTTTTGGCACTATTCAACAAAACGAAGCCCTGTCACATACTTGGCCATGAAGACTTAAATCTCTGCTGAGGAGTGAGTTGCATCCAGAATGATACCTGGAAGCCACTGGCAGGTAAGAGAGGGCCATTCAAGAGCATGCGTGATGACGAGGTCGTAAAGAAAGGGCGTATTCTTCTTCCAAATCTTGTACTCTTCATTCACCAGACGCTCCTCGTTTTCATCCGGGTATTCCTCGTCTTCCCTCCCCATAACACCTCACCCACTTTATGCCTCTCCGCCTGCTCGGCCTCTTGACCTCCTCGGCGCCGGCCTCTGCACTCCTGCTCGCTTGCGAGCGGACGGCTCAAAGAAGAAGAGCGCGCTGGGGTCAGGCTGGACGAAAGCAGGAGGAGGAGCAGAGGGAGAGAGGCGAGTGAGAGCACGGAGCACTGCGCGGGAGGCAGCGGCGAGCCCGAGCCAGCGCCATGGCGGCCTCGTCTCGCCGCTCCTCGCCTCGCCTCGGTGCAGGGAGGGAGGGAGGGAGGAGGCGCAGACAGAAAGCGCGGGAAGCGGCCGAGCGCGAATAGACCTGCACAGACCTTCCATTGGATCAACTGTTGGTACGATTGCCAACCATTGGTACAAAAGGTCAAAGCAACCATTGCCAGTGCATTCAATGGTTGGCAATCATTGGCAATGGTTGCCGGCTGGCAACCCAACCAACCATTGGCAATACCGGTTGTTGCAATTAGGGATAGGGTACTTGTTTGAACCAACCATTGCAATGGTTGCAACCCGTTGGACTCATCATTAATTGCGGCCAGTGGTTGCCAACCATTGCCGTCGAGCCAACGGTCGCAACCATTGGACTCCAAGGGTTGCCAGAAACCATTGGACCGAATCAATCATTGGATACCAATGGCAACCAACCATTCATTGGTGGTTGGCCATCCAATGGTCGGCCATGGTTGCCGATCCCATGGTCCGACCTGTGCAGACCAAGACCTCGCTCAAAAGAGCATTTCTGAAGTCCTGTTCCTTAAGGAAAGCGTTGCATCCCCTCCGACATTGTCTTTAAAACTTAAAATTCTATGTGGGGCGTCGCAAGAATCTATATTGCTTCTGCTCTGACAACCCTTTGGGACACGCATTGTAGATTTGGGCACTTTTTCGATGTTGTTTTGAAAGGTTTGAGGGGTGAAAAAACGACTCACATGACTCGGGGACTCACATGATGATGATGACCATTTGATTTCTAAAAAGAAAAAAAACAAAAAATCTAAAGTAATTTCTCGTCCACTCCCTCACTCTCTGCGGTACTCGCCTTCTCCCAAATGCGCAACATGCTTCATGCCAAACCCTAAATCGGAGAATACTGCACGCTGCGCTGGTTCTCGATTAGCTAAAGATTAAAGATTCGATTCAACTATTGAATAAACAACAAGGTACAGCGGATGATATTACATGCCTTCTCGACCTAAGCCGAGCAGGCCGCCTACAGGCCTTACCTGTCTATGTCTCAAGCCCCAAGTCCTACTTTTGGAGCTAAAATTGAAATTCGAACACAGCAACCTTTTCCATGTTGACTCACACAGCGGCGTATCTTTGCAGTCTTTGGGTGCCTTGCGAGGCGAGCGCTGAAACCCTTTCTTCGCACCAATCATCAGAGGAGGGGGTTCCGCGGGGAGGGGAGGAGGAACCCTAACGCTTCGTATGTGTCTCTCAGAGTCGCATTCGCGATCTCATTGGCTCGCTCCGCTCCTTTTGCCAACACAGAGTTCACATATGCAGGGTCCGCCACAATCTCCGCATACCTCGTCTGCAAACAAGAGAAGGGAGCGAGCGGACCCCGGGAACATCAGACGAGTCCAGGGAACACGTAGGTGAAGTTTCATGCAGTTGAAATTCTATTTACAAGTACTACTTTACTAAAACTTCCTACGTTTTAGGCTCAGGGCAAATGCGGGCTACAAACGCGGAATATTGAACGAATGAAAACCTTGTGCCTGCTTGCAAATGCCCTCAGAATAGGGACATTTGACACAGGCATTTCTCGCAATTGCTGTCAAGAGCTGCTCTCCTGCCATGCATTCATTCGTCGAGAACCTTCGAACTAAATGTTTGATTAAAAGTATACTATGGATTTGTACTGGACTAAAATGTAGCTCCCTAGTACGAACACGACTCTCCTCCTTTAAACTCAACAATTCAGAGTGTAAGATTAAGGTTCCCACATGGAACCTCAAAGTCCGCTACTTTCAGGTCAAGCGCTAGTGCCTGGCTATTAGACGGACATCAATTCATGGGCAGTGGATCAAAAATTCAAGTCAGGTCTGATTGCTTACTTCCTTCCAAGACGGGCTTAAGGTCCGATAAGTCATCAGAAAGTTGGAAAAATGTCCTTTTAAGGTGTTCCCTAAGTTTGAGGTATAGGCAGTTTAAGGTCTGCACGATCTGCTGTGAACCTACCTAACATACAACATGTAGATAGCTATTAGTTACCTTGGTTCACTTTATTTTGTGGTTTTTTGTACAGGTACAAAACACGACCAACAAGTTTTCGTGAGGTTTTAGCTATTTTAGCCGTTTTGAATTTTGTGTTTAGCTAAAGCGCTTAATCTCTACGTGCTTTTATCTAAACCTCATGATACTATCGAATATGTTTGCTTAGTATCTCAAACGCTCTACTTACTTTTGTCAATTCTTTTATTCAACAGTGAGTTTATGTTCGGGTAAAGCACGCTCAATGCCTTAATATAACAAAAGAAAACAGAATCAACCAAATGCCAACCATAAATCAATTAATTCGATGTGGTAGAAAATCAAAACATCGTACACAACGCACTCGAGCTTTAAACCAGTGTCCTCAAAAACAAGGCGTATGTGTGCGTGTATCTACACGCACACCCAAAAAGCCCAATTCTGCTTTACGCAAAATCGCTAAAGTGCGCTTAACTAATAAAAAAGAAATTATAGCTTATATTCCTGGAGAAGGCCATAATTTACAAGAGCACTCTGTCGTAATGATTCGAGGTGGCAGAGTGAAAGATTTACCTGGTGTAAAATATCATTGCATTCGAGGAGTCAAAGATTTACAAGGAGTACCAAATCGTCGCAGAGCCAGATCAAAATATGGTACTAAAAAACCACAAAATCTATTATGAACAATGTTAACACATTTTACTCATCGTTGAAAACATACAGCGCGTGTTTTCAGCATCCCACAACCTTGGTACATACATCTTTCTTACGTAACTTTTTACTTGACAATCGAGAGTGTAACCTACAAAATGTACGTTTTGGTACTTTTGGTGCGGGTTCCATCAGCATTTTGCGCGTCACACCGGTGTTTTGTTCTACTCAACTTGGATACTCTGGGTCACGCTCAATTCATACAAAGTGTTTAGAAGTTACTCATGAAAAACACACGGCGAAGGAAGCAAGCAGAGCGAACGACGGAGAAAACAAGTCAATCGAGCGACGCGAGCTTAGAACCAAAGTGCATACACACCAGCAACGTCAAAACACGGTC
>CM074805.1:1783272-1803659 GCA_037447605.1 Zygnema circumcarinatum
TCCCTTCGGTCACGGTGAAACAAGCGAACGCAGTGAGCGCCGCGCGAGCGAGCTCTTGCTCCCTTCGGTCGCCCTCTGGTCGCCCTTTGGTCGCCCTATTGGTAGATATTTATCATCATTGGTTGTTTGGCCCGAAGGGTCTTTGAATACTGTGAACCTACCTAACATACAACATGTAGATAGCTATTAGTTACCTTGGTTCACTTTATTTTGTGGTTTGAGCTCACCTGTATGGGCTCCAGATGCTCCACCAGGGCATCTGCAAGGAGAGGCTTGAACTGGCCCCAACTCAGATCCTTCACTTCACTTGCCACCTCCTGCACCATTGGCAGAGACTCCCTCCCAACAGGAAGAAGAAGTAGGGATAAAAAACAAGGGTCAATCTGAGCCATCCCTTCAAGGAGAAGGTTTGAAGACTTTCTTCACCAGAGAGCAGGGATGAAAAAGAAGCTTTACCTCCTTTGTACGCCCTGTGATGATCTGGTAAATGGAAAGAAGATTTTGGCACTCAGGACGCTCGGGATTATCAAACTCCATCCTGCAATCTCCCCGAGCACTCTCCAGGTTACTCTCTCAGCTTTCGTCTGTGTTGCATCCCAAGGCATAAGAGTTCATTTGCCGCCATAGTCTCCCCATTAATAAACGCGATCTTTCTCCCTTTCTCTAGTCTTTTGTTGCAAACACTGAAAACAGCAACAAGCAATACCGAAAAACCACACACTACGGAACAGATGCTTGATGAACAATGCCCCTTCAGTTCGTAATATCTTCAAACTTTCCCCAAATTCCACCATTCTCTTCCTCCCCCTTAGCACGCAACTTTTTAAGGTTCGCGAAACCAAGGTCAGTTCACTCCGACGGGAGAGGTGTCACTCACCCTACAAAGCTGTCGGTCTTGCAGCGCTTCACCTTTGCTGCTATCTCCTGCCATGGCAGCAGACACAAGCAAATGAACCAATAGCATTCCGTTTCCAATTCTTTCCAATTCCAATTCAAACTGAAAGTTTTCAAAGTCAACCATCGGACGGTCATAGATATGCAAGCCCACAAGTGTCTTCTTTTGAGGAGATGCCACAGCATGCATTGTTGAACAGAACCTGAGAGCTACTGGATTTGCAGTGACAGCCTGCATACTGTCAGGAAGTAAACAAGCTACAGATAGACTAAAGACACTTCTTAACCCGCACTGCTTTCCCCTCTTTTGTTGTCGTGGACAGCAGTTTTAGTTTAGCAGTTTTACAAGTTCTGGAAACACAAGTCTCCGGCTTCAGACTTCACTTCTGGAGTCAGTTGATGAGGAAAAGCAATGCAGGGAGAGGGTGCTCACAGAGGGAGAGTCCAAAAGGTTGATGCGCGAAGCGTCCTGGGGAGCTGACTTGGACATCTGCAGGGGGAGACAAGTGCATGCATGATTGCCGTTCATTTGCATATTCAGGAGGCATTGCTGGACCAGAAATAAGTTCTTACAACATGTTCCAAGCGTCCAGAACAGGCCCTTTACCATGGAGTATAGAAACGCAAGCTGAAACAATCCGCTGTCCTTCAGCATTTCACATAGCCAAATACACATATATTCCGATAAAGTATAGAATTAGAAATACTAATTGTAACTCATGAACGGCCAAGGAGCAGAAAAATCTTCTGAAACACGACAGATTTTGCAGTGACTACATTGGATTTTACCAAAATGTACTTATTGGGTTTCGTCTTCCAACTAACAACTTGAAATGAACCACAACTTCACTTGCCACCTCCAGTTTTTACTTTTTCATGAGCGAAAGAAGACTGATCAAAGGCAAGATATGGCTGGCAGTGCCCACCTTCGATGTGCCATCTGTGAGAGACATCACGCGAGCTCCGGCAGGAGGGATCATCACTTCGGGCACCTTGAAAATGCGACCACCACGTCTGCATTTCAAGCACAGAATGCAATTATTGCCACATAAGAAAACTTTCCAAGAAGTTGGCTGAAGCCTGTTTGCGTTCAGTGTGTTCTGGCGTGAAGAAGTGAAACCCCTGCAGCTTACCCTCCCCGTTTCTTCCACTTCTTGCCTCCATAGAGATAGTTGATCCGGCTGGCAATGTCCCGTGTGAGCTCCAAGTGTTGCCGCTGGTCTTCTCCCACGGGTACAACATCGCACTGTGCGCCAAACCATGCATTGTCAGAGCAACCTCGTTACTACTGACATACACACATTTGATCGGAGCAAATAAGCTGTTGCGCTCATTACATATATATATATATAAGATTGTTGCACACGAATCAATTTTGGATGGAATGAATGTTTCGGTGTCTTCAGATAGACAAGGGAGCTTGGGTTGTACTAGTATTTCACGCATAAAAAGGCTGTAACTTTAACAAAGTGTCTTTTACAGTGAATCAATCACACTCGAATAACGCTTTCTCACCTCAGTATACATTTCTTTAATAGGCAAAATCATTGACGTTTAAGCACGTTTCAGTGTTATCATCACTATCTGGAGCGGGTCATTCTTACGAAAGTATAAAGGCAAAGCTTAGTCTTCCACGCTCAGCACACACAGCGAGAGAATGAACTCACATGAACTACACTGGCCCTATCAAGTCTTTCAAATAATGAGAAGAGAGAGATCTTGGAAGAAAAGTAATGCAACTCCAATGAGTGAATTAAGACAGACAAGAAATAACTAGGTTGCTCATCAAGGTCCTAGAAGATGACCCAAAGAAAGGGGTTCCTTAAAGAGAAGGGTCATATTGCTACATGAACCTCGTCACAATGAGGACTGCACCTGGTACAGCAAGATGTCTGAAGCCATGAGGAGAGGGTAGGTGAGCAGCCCAGCGCCGACATCTTCCCCCTGAAAGCCCAACACTTGTACCTTCTCAGGAGGGCTCCCTTGAACATGTAAAGCTCAAACTCACCATCTGGTGGCTACTTTTCCTGCTGCTAAGAATTCGAGATGCAGACTCTACTCACAGAAGGCCATCTCATAGTTCCATTCAGAGATTGTTTTGAGAGCATTATCCACCGACAGCTGAAGGCTCAGCTGAACAAGAGAACTAAGAAGATAGTCCAACCTCACTATTGCTCCAAACGAAACTTCCTGATGCATACCACACCCTCACTTCTGCTCTGCTGCAAGAACAGCTAAGGCTCACTAACCTCTCTCCTCCAAAGTCAAACTCTCAATGTTACACTCTGCTAGCTGTATACCCAGGATACTGACCTCAAAAACATTAGCAAAGGAAGGATATCTTGACTGTAGGTTTTTTTAATCACTAACTCCAGAATGCAATTGTATGGATACTCTTTTCGTTTTTAGGGTTTAAAATGAAAAAAAAAATATCGGTTCTAAGAATCATTCACAGGAAGTGTAGGATGCAGAATGGTCGCAAGGTCTGCATGCAACCTGAAAGCCATTCTATGCCCTTTCTGGCTTGAGTGTAGTGAAGGAGCTTATCTCACACGCCGCCATCTTTTACTCACCGCCTTAAGAGCTTTCTCCTTAAACTGAATCATTCGATTAAGCCAAGATATGGGTGTGCTACAGCTCAGCAGCCACGTCAGTTCAGCATGCGCCTTCACATGTGACTGGACGAAAATAGATGCCTGGTTCCCATTCCCACATCCTCCTGTTGATGACAACATAAAGAGTGAAAGAGAGAGAGAGCTGATTCCGGAGGGGAGCCTGTTTGCTCTTATAAGTCGTCTAAAGAAAACCCTTTGGCTGCATTTATCATTGGCTTTAAAAAGCTGCAAAATTTTCCCTTTATCTTTCACTCTATCTCGTTTATTCCATTTTTCTCTTACAAAAAGACAATAATTAGCGTTCTCCGTGCAATGGCTATGTTCAGTTTAAAAGCAATTTAAAATTTACTTCGTTGTGAATCCAATAAGCGTGCAATGAGAGCAAGCTGCCAAATGCAAGTACCTTTGCGGGGTCAACGCCGGCTGCTAGGTAGATGGCAGCTGCAGTACTGGTAGAGCTATTCAATTCTTCAACGCTATGTGGTAGTGTAATCTGCAGTCACCGAAATGCTCAAAGATTGGAACTTGCAGGAGGAGTGATTTATAAAGTCAAGTTTCAGTATCCTGGCGGTTCACTCTTTACAACTAACGCACTTGAAATTTAACACTTTTTTCCAGTCTCCTTTAAGATGACACCAAAAATTTCATTTTGCAACTTGCTTTAATTAACACTACTTCACCTTTATCCTTCAAAATATAAGCAAAAGTTTAATTTAGTGTTTACGGAAGGCTTACGGCATGCAGGTCCACAATGAAGTACAGCGTGTCACAGGTGTCCTGCAATTGAGACAATAGGAACAAGCGCAATTAGGGTAGCGCTCACCGAATGGCAAAAGCACTTCGATGGCCTTCACAATTTGGCCCAAATCTGCCTGCAAAGCGCCCATGCTCAGGTGAAAATCACTTCAAAGGACATTTTCAAAAGCTGTTTCCTCTGCCGCCTACAGCTAAATTGAAGACAACCACAATAAAGGCCCTCGCCTCTCTCAGGCCTTTCTTCAGATCTTAGCCTTTATCGTATCAGGGTGGGATTCAATGCATTAAGGGAGAACCATACCTGCAAATTGACCCAGTTTTTAATAGCTCCTAAATAGTTTCCCAGATGTATGCTTCCTGTTGGTTGAATCCCTGATACGGCACGCTTCCTGCCACAATTTTTGCATGTCGTTGTCAGACGCAAAAATGCTGGCCCTAGGCAAGGCGCCTCTGGGTCATTAGCATCAACTACGGTTGTTTCAGCTAAACCTAAAATTGAATTGGGAGACTTTGTCGGCTCACCGACCTCTCAGCCTCATCTCATTGGCAGAATAAGTCTTACCATGTTCCAGCACTGATAAATTTGCTAAACTCAAGAGCAACAGATGCAAAGAGTGTTTTTTTGGTCGCAATGCAGCGGTTTGTAGGTTACACTTTTATACTTTACTTATGCCATCTATTCGCAGCATAAGCATCGTGGAACATGATTAGCTTGAAAACACTGACCTCACTGCCACCTTCGTCGACTGTCCTTGTTCCTCCCCCTCGCCCACTTCTTGTGCAAATTCCTCTTCTCCAGCTTTTGCGACTTCCACTACAGTTGCTCCCTCCTCTCCAGCTATAGCCTGCGTGCGAGAATCCGTCGTCATTCTGCTCTGCATTCTCCAATCTATTAAGCCATTCCTCCAGACAGTGGATCGCAAGTTGGAGACAAGGGGCAAAGACGAAACAGAGTGGTGCTTTCCAGCCTTTAAAACCTCACTTTGCCTGCATTGTAAGGAACAGCAGCTACTCAGTCGCTGCACTGCCCTCCACATTGACCCAGCCATGGCCTGCTTACAGCTTATGGAAGGCGCGGGAGCCCTGTGCATCAGCAAAGCCGCCTGAAATGAGGGACTTCTATCTGCAGATAGCCTGCTGAGAGACATCATAGCCCTACTTGGACAGGCAGAAAGCATCTTCAAAATATAAGGGCTGCTGCAGCTCCTTCTGACTGCCCTCCAAACTGTCCTCTGACCAATTCTTTATCTTAAGCATTGCTGAGATGGGCCTCATGTGCAGCGACGTGGCGCCATGGGGACCATCTGCGCCTCCTTCATGAGAAGCTTCCGTTGCACATTGCTTTTTGAAATCACATCCGCCGCGGGAATAACGAGGATTTAGGGTTGGGCGGCCGGTGGGACAAGGGGCTGCTTCATGCGCCTCTCGTCTCTTCAGCAGTAACTAAAAAAGATAGTTCGTAACTATAGTTAATGTGTCTTGAAGGTAGTCAGGATAGACTCTGTGATCCGGCCTTTCATGGCATGACTTTCTCTCTTCGCTGTGCTTACATGTAGTAGGGATTGGAGGCCGGTCTATTGCTACATTTTTTCTGGTAAAATGCGACCTTTTCCAGTACCATTCCAACGGCGAAGACCTTTTGTATTGAAGTCCATGGCTTAAAGCGGAACTGTGTGGCTCGCAGGTGTTCATTAGGTGCTCTGTTTTGTTTTGCACGCTACAGAAATGATGCGGCAAGAAGGGAAAGCTTTTTGGAAGCATTCAAGCAGGGCTTTTTCTTTATTACAAGAAGTTTGGAAATGCAGTGGTCAGAGTGGGAAATGCCATGCAGAAAGTGGTCAGCTCTCTATCCTTACCAGTACATGCATCCCAACTTTGAGACCGGCATCGTCAAGCTCTCTTGGAAAAACCTGCCAGTCGGAGCCAAGCTTGTCAACGAGCGGAGTACAATCTCCTATAAAGGATGTGGCACAATTCAGCAGTACACCCGAATGCTTTCGTCAAGGGGAATATGAAATTCCTGGGCTTGGCAGACGAGAGTCCACATCTGGACGTAACTCAAAGACAGGCTTACCAGTTGGCAGTTCTGATGGCGCAACAACCTCTCATTTTAGAGAAGCTGGAGGCCTTAGGCTCTTCTTCAATTTCATCAGAGGTCCCGGCATCTCTGACAGTGCCAATTTTTCGTCTTTCCCTCAGACTTTTATTGTTAGGAGAAAGTTTTCGGCCTGCTCACATTTGGCCCGACTGGCTTCAGAAGCCTTTGCAGCTGCATCTGTCATTCCCACGGGTGGATTTTTTGCTTTAAATAATCTCCGGGATAATCCAGGATCGCGACAGCAGAAGACGCGCTTGGGAAGGGGCATTGGTTCAGGAAAAGGCAAAACAGCAGGACGAGGACACAAAGGACAGAAGGCACGCAATGGCAACAAACCCCGCCTTGGGTTTGAAGGTGGACAGACTCCTCTTCGACTCACCCTTCCCAAGCGAGGGTTCCATAATCCATTCAGTCTTTCGTTCCAGGTGATCAGTTCACTTTTGCCAGCAGATATCAGTTTACCGCTGTAGGGTCTTTCGGTGATCTTGACTCATTCTAGCGGTCAGCATGCCAAGTCTTGACACTTCAAGACTTTGATGTCGTTCAGAAGAGAGTAGATATCAAGGATATTAGGAACCAAGACACAAGAAGGATGAACGTGCTCGGTGCTTGACTGTCATTGAAGTGTGGCTTGTTGACGTGCAGGAAGTGAATTTGAATACTATTGCACGGAAAATCAGTGAGGGGCATATTGATGGAAGCCAGCTCATCACCATGAAGACTCTCAAAGTTGGTGTTTTCAGCTCAGTTTTACATTCCAGCATTGAGTATATTTTTTTCACGTTTCCATGGTTTGAGCTGTTCTCAAAACAGGCCATAGATGTTGTACTGTAGTGGTGGTAATGGGCCACCATTTCCCTCTGCAGGATGCAGGGGCTACAGGAAAGGCCATGCGCGATGGTGTGAAGCTTCTTGCGAGGGGATCTGAAAATATTTCTCTTCCACTCCACATCGAGGTTTGTCCTGCCATTTCTGGCCCTACTGTCCACCTCATTTACTTTTTTACCATTCTTGCTTGCACGGACTGCAATCCCTTGCTCCTCCTACCGGGTCCCCCTCTCTGTAAATGCATCCTATAGCTTGTTCATGTTTTGACTTCTGATCATTCAAACGTGTTCACTTGATTTTGAGTTAACGAGGAAAACCGTGAATCAGGATGATAAACTAAGTTTCTTCCAATGCCATGGCTGGGATTCTCAGGTCAGCAGAGTCTCCAAGCGAGCCAAGGACGCCATTGAAGCAGCAGGCGGAAGTGTGACCCGAGTGCACTACAACAAGCTGGGCCTCCGCGCTCTGCTCAAGCCCGAATGGTTTGTCAAGAAGGGCCGCCTTCTGCCTCGGCCTGCCCGCCCCCCTCCTCGCCTTCGGGCGGCTGTAGACGCAGTGGGGAGGCTGCCAGCACCCACGACTCCTCTCCCTCCGCCAGTGGAAGCGAGCTCGGGGTAGGGCACAGCACCAGGGGCGCCGCCATAGTAAGAAATAGGCACGGCCTCAGTGGGTGACTCTCAAATGCAGAGCTCTAATTGAGAAGTGCTTTCCAATCTTGAAGTTTTACAATCTGCTGTTGGGTCCTAATGTATTCTCTCCTTTCTCCTCACTTCTCTGCTTGGCGCGTTCTTTTCCTTTTTCTAAAGGATGAGGACGAAATGCAGTGAAGAAAGCTGTTTTTTTGACTTTATCCCATGTGCACTAAGGAACAGCTCGTTGCCAGAATTTTTTTTTGGCACGTCGTGCTTCGCTTGGTACAAAAGATTGGTAACTGCTTCGTGGTAGGCCTCACTGGAGTGTGTCGGAGGGATGATGTCTAAGAATGTTTTAGGGGATAGGACTTTCACTTTGCCCAAGTACACTACTTAAGAATGGAAACGCCGTTAACTAAAGGACCAAGAATCAATTGAGACGGAGAGGCGACTTTCATCTTGCCACAAGTAAAACGAAACAAAATAAATGAATGCAACTAGTGCAACTGCAAGCTTACCTTAAGAATGCTAACCTTGGCCTTGACCTATGAAAGGAAGAAGGGATCGTTGCAGGAGACGGTCTATGTGCTAAAATTAACTCAACCCTATCAGTGGCGTCATCTGTCACCCTCCGGTCCTGAACTAGAGCCGCATCTCTCTTGCATTCTACCAAATAAGGTGTGCCTGAGATCCTGTGATGGCTCCGCCGTGTCATCGACGACTCCTGCAAGCAGCCATGGATACAACTGGCTTAAAAGCTTGAAAAATCTGGTGAGAGAATGTACTGTGCTCACACATGTGCCAAGAGGAAACTAAGGAAACACAGCAAACTGAGCAAAAACTTTCATCGCCCTTTCAAAAGTTCATTTGCTCTGACTTTTTGGAAGAACAGCACTGGAAGGCAAGGTGCGATATGCTCACTTGATTGTAGGGTTTGCAAGTGAATGAAGGCTGCGCTCAATCTCTTCCGCCAACGATGTCAACAGTTCTTTTTGCCTATTGGCGTGGAGCGCTGGCACCCAGAAAAGAGCCGGGCCAAGCTTCTCCCACAAAGCAGCCGCTATAGGCTGCACCCAAGTTTTTTACCAATGGCAGTTAGTTAAAAGCGCAGCACACCGCATGGAAGTAGCAAACATGTCTTGGTCCATTATCTCTAAGACTTGAAAAACTCCTTACAAGGAAGCTTACGAGGGCAACTCAGCCATCGTCAAGCAGTTGTACTTAGAGAAAGCACAAAGGCTCCGGAAGCAAAACCTTACTAACAGATGAGACTTCTTCCTGTCGGCTTTCCAAAAATTTCCTGCCGATCTAGCATGTCTAGGAGAAGGAGACAGGATCGAATGTATCGAGAAAGCATTGAAAGGCATTACTTTGATAAATTCGGGCTCTCACTAAGCATCATTCTACTCTTCATTTAGGTTTACTTCTGATTCTGGATGCCAATGCACACTCTTCCAACATTCCAGTAGCATTTGGTTCTGACCTCTCCTCTGGCAATAAGTGAAACGCTCAACACGTCAAGTCTTGTGATCTGGCTCCACTAAACTTTAAGCCCGTATATATTGAAGCTTGTAGCTCGACTATATTGTAATCCAGCGAGCAATTGACTCTACCAGACGAAAATATGCCAATACAAGAAATATGTAAAGAAACTAGTCTTGCAATTTGGAAATACGAGAATTGAGAACTCAATTAGCATCAGTTAAGGCATGCGATTACTTCCATACAGCGCGAACAACTGCCGAATTCAAGTTATTATGCACTCCAACGCAGAGTAAAGACTGGTATAGTTAGACTCTTCAACAGTATACCATCCATTGAGTCCTCATTTACCTTCATGCTGTCGTCAAAAACAAGATTTTGAACATCTGCATATGTCTCCGGTCCAAAGTTTGTCAGCCGGCCGCCCCAGTAGTGGTTGAAACGAATTACATTTGGGTCTGGATAATCAGAACCCGATCTCATAACCATTGCATGGGGCGTATTTTTAACAATACTTGACCATGCAGATGCCAGCAGGATCAGCTTTGACCGACTCCCTTTGCGCTCGACCACCGGATTGCGCCGCTGATATCTTTCAATCATAAGGGCCGGCCATTCCTTTTGGGGGGCGCCCAGGAAAGTCATACAGTACACTACAATCTGGCGAAATCCAAACAGAAATTGATAGCTTCAATGACGACGCTTTTGAAAAGGGGATTGCAGTTTCCAAAGCATAAAAAGCTATTCCTCAGTCAGTTATATCTAGTGAATGAGTCGTCCGATAAGGCGATGTATGCGCGATTGCACAAAAGGGACAACATAACTAAGGCGAAGTGACTCAGAGACTCACCATTGATATTTCTGTGGGAGTTCCCACTTTCGGCTCATACTCTTTCATGAGAAAGCGAGGCAAGAAGTTAGGTTCCCTGTCTTCTGGCATAAAGAACAGCTCGTCAATGTCGCAGATCATTACCCATCTTGTTTCGCGCCGATAAGTCTGTTTGCGAGAGATGGGCAACCACGACTTACTGTTGACAGAACTTCAACGCAACTCAAGCCAGGGTGGAGCAGTATATGCAGAATCAAGACCACCTCACTTCAAGTGTGGAACTTCTGAGGGAAGCAAAAAGTCAAACAACAAATGTGGATTCCAAGGAAGGGAGAGTTTGAAGTTGAGGAGAGAGAGACCGTTGTTTAGTTTACGGCGAGGAGGCAGGTAAAAAAAATGGAGGGACATAAGGCAGCACTTTACCTCAAAATAGTGTATATACGAATTATCCTGCTCAAAGTGGATATCTTGTATGGTTTCGTACATATCGTAAAAACGATGATATGTGAGGAATCCGGCATCAATGTAAGGTTTAAGCGCATCTTCCTGCAGCCCCCTCATATATAGATTGGATAAAACTGAAGCATTCTCGATATTCCAACTTCAACAACGGACAAACTAGTGTCAACAAGCGTAAATATCCATCCATCGTAACTCCCATACATTTTCAGACCTCCATTCTTTTACATACAAGTGATGCGCCTGCACGGTCACAGCTGGAATTGGCAAAGAACTGTACCATGCAAGCTATAAAGTAGACATACACACAGTTACACATGAAAGAAATAGGATAAAGTGCCGCTACATGTTACACCATTCTCACTGCAATGTATGTGCACCAGCCAAACATTCCTGTTTACAAGATCAAATAAAAAAGGAAGTCAAGTCAAGGCTTTTGGCACACAGAACTTCTGCAGGTCACACAAACCCTACCTTTCAAGCGTTAAATGCAGCCTGTCATGGCTTCCCGGCACCACACAATCTTAACTCCCTACTGAATCAAGAGATATTCCTTACCTGATTCTCATCAGCAGTATGAGCTGTGTCGTACCAATACACATGTTCCACACCCATGTACCGCTGATACTCCAAAAACTGTTTCCAGCCAAGCGACCAACCAACCCCAGGAAAACTCTTGTTGTAAGTATCAGATGATGCTAATGTTGTAACGGATAAGCGATATGAGCTGAATCCATATTCCTACACCAATTGGCAATGACCAGAAAGCTCTGCTAATTGACAATCAGGCCAACAAACGATGTCCATGCTCGAGCCATCTAATAGAATTAGAACAGCCAAAAACAGTAGAGCATGCAAAAGAATCATCGAAACCTGTGACCCACCGGTGAAAGGAATGCAAATGTGAAGGGCAGTATAAAACTTCAGTTAGCCAATCATCATTTGTAGAGGAACAGAAATGACTCGGGGTTCAACCGTTTCTGTACCTGCCAGATCTCCCAAGTTGATACGTTAAAGAGGTCGTTCAAGAAGACCCGGTTGAGGAGCACAGCAGACAAGAAATATTTTTCCTTCTGTTGCGTCACCTGGTGCATCAATCCTTGACCATTCTGCACATAATTGACCACTTAGTGACCAAACAATATTTGTTAGCCCATATCCGGGAAGATATTCTTCTCAAGTTCATAGCCTTACTCGCGTCAAAAGCTTCAGGCCGTTATCACAATGGAGACATCTCCACTGTCCTGCTAAGTCATAACCCCATAGACGTCATTTAAACTAGACACGACGTTGCCCACATCTACATACGATAAAAATCTTCAGAACAAAAGAAAATGTTGAAAACACAAACATAGAACAGACGCCGAACATAGACTGCATTCTAACGTGTTGGTCTCCACCCTCGGCAAAAAAGCATACCGTTGCATCAATCTCCAACCCATCCTGCGAGGTCTGATCAAGGCCCTGTGGTTCAACATAAGGGAGCAGCAGCCCAGAGAGGTTGGAGGGGCCAAGATTGGCAATTCTGCACACAGGTACGGTTACAGGTCAGAAGTACGCACAAGCTGAACAAACTGAGCTTTAAGAAAAGGTGTACGGAAGTACAGCGATTCTTGCTATTTTGTAAATCACATTCTTAATGTTTAACAACCACTAAATTATGCATGAGTGATAGATACTTTCAACTCAGCAACCTCGTGAACAGATTTATAGCCCTGTTTAAGAATTAGCAAAGGCATTATGCAATACGATCGGAAGCATCTCCATAGTATGACAATATGTGCATGGTCGTCAAGTCTGTTAGTGAGTTTCCCGCTCTCCTCAAATGCAGAGCATTAAGAACGCCTTCCTCTTTATACAGGATAGCCTTTATAATGTAGCAAATCGATCTAAATAACAAAGATTAGGATTTCTATCCTTCTTGATTTAAACATAAAGCCTTTTGAGCTCTTCAAATGTTAAGAACAATACATTCTAGATAGCCTCGGTTCTTGGTTCCTGAATTTAAATGGTTTGATACACAATACCAAGCACACAAAACTACATGAAAAACTAAGCTCCCCAGAGATTCTTCTCTCTTCAGTCCAATGTGCAACTTCTTGGAAGAGTGCGCATATCAAAATAGGCCGCCATGAAGGAAATGTCGTGACGACATAAAAAAACAGTTGAGTTGATCATGCACAAAAGTTGTTTTTTCTTTCGTTTCCAGACTTGTACAGCTATACCCGTGAAAACATGCATTCTGGGAGTTCAAGACTAGATAAGCCTCCAGCCGGATGGGCCTAAAAACAGAACAGCAAGGACTGCATACAACCAATTCTTAACCTTCACCGTCCACACTGAAACCACTACTGCAGTGATCAACCTCACATGTGACAGTGGGTTCCAGTGAACCTTACTCAGCGACATACTCAGAATAACATGCGAACTAAACAGAAAGCGTAACCTGCTTGTAGAATATGAAGGGTGCTTGAGTCTCTTACTGGTCTCTGAGCCTTGTGAGATACTTCGTGCTCGTCTTCAGCCTTGCCACTGCCTCTCGCAGACTCTCCAACTCGGCGGCCATTGGATTCGCATCGCCGCGCTTTAAGGCATCCGCCACCAATGGGCGCAGGAAGTTTGCAAGAAGCTGAGGAGGCAAGGAAGGAACAAGGAAGCCGCCCATTTGAAGAGTGCAGTCAGCCGAGTGAGCATAGTCTATACAAATAAATGCAGTAAGCACTGGCACAAAATGTGAATTGGGGCAAAAAACGAGAGAAATATAAAAGCAGAGTAGCAGCAGCAGCAGTTTCCCGGCTTGTTTTTGAAAAATTGAAGGCTAGATGCACCTACGTGTACTTTGTCCACTTACTAGAAACTGACGGTCTCTACTTACGAAAACGCACTCATAGGACCGCCGTACATTTAGAAAACTATCACATCGAATGTCTGATAGGGGCCAAATTGGGCCTTCACGAAGCTGGAAATGTAAGCACTCATCAATACACCCTGACGACTCCCAAATCGCAGCATTTTGCGAGGGATTTGGAGGGCCCCAACAACATGTTGACATAATTGAACTTGAAGAACCAAAGGAAGGAGACAATGGCTGGACAGAAACCCTGTGTAAGTCCCATAGTTCAGAGCTCACCTTACAGCAATCGCCGATGTTGAAGGGATTCAGTGGATGTACTCTTGATTCAGCGTCACTCTTCAAAAGGACAGAATAATCGAGTACTTGCAGGGGACCTGATCCGAGTATGGGTCCATTTTTGGCCTCCCGTGGAGACTTGCAATTTCTTTGGAAGAACCATTTATTCTTGCAATGCGAGGGCTGCCACATCATTACCGGATCACTAGTGGATGGGACCATTGCTGAGCAGTGCCGGTTGTCAAGAAGGAGGTTTGGTGGCACAACAGAATCGTGGAAACCTATGCATGACGTACCCGGAACTGCCACCTGGTAATAGAGGATAAGTTTAGATTGAGGGAAGCCAAACTGAAAGGAGAGGAGGTCAGCAGGCTGCATGCTCGATAGAAGTGGTCGGCTTGAGCACACTATTCAATGAGAAAAAATAAAGCAAAAAGAAAAAGAGTAAAAAAGAAAGAAAAGGACTGACAGAAGGTAACGATCGTAAACTTCAAAAAAGAAAAGTGAAGAAAATTGACCGATGCACAACATTGGCGCAAATGCGAAAGCATGTCTGATGAAAAACGGGTAGAAGTGGATAAAGTGATAGATAAAGTGGATTCACTCAATCTCGGACAAGGGTGCACCCAACCAACCCAGTCATAAAGGCCGCAGAGAGAGAAGAAAGGGGAACACCAACATGAAATAAATGTAATCAATGGGGACTGAAGCCAAGACAGAGCCACAGGAGTGGGCTAAGACCAAAGGAGCAGAGACAAGGAACATGGAGACGTCAAGCTCTGCAGCAGAAGTTGAAGCTTCTCTCACCTCCTCGCCTTCAGATAAATGGTTCAGCATATAGTTCTTCAAGGACCCTTCCGCATTGCCCACAATGGGGTACTGGTCCATCCTACAGATTACAAGCCAATGGTCTTTCCCTGCATGCTCCTGCATGGTGTCTCAGTCTAGGTGGGCAAGAGTTTCAAAAAAAAAACTAGCGTTTTACAAAAGGGGTCATAAAACATCAGTTATTTGAGCAAACACGATTCACTTCAACAATTTTAAAAACAATTCAAAAACGTCCAGTCTGGAGACAGCGAACATCTGTGCTAGCCTACACTTCAACTCTCACTAGTCTACTCTGAAAAAAGATTTTGAGGCCCCTCAAAAGCTACTGCATATCAAACTTCACAAAAGCTGCGGCTCACAGTCCACACGTTCCTCACCTGAAGATATTCTCTGATGACTCTATCCTGCCATCTAGAGATGTCGCCATCAAAAGTTACACCTCCAAGAGTCACATAATCTGAATTGAAGTACAAGGCCAGCTGTCGGGGGTCCGTCCACTGCAATTGAAACCATCAAAAGTGACACGTATAAAAATAAGAGATACCACGTCAATAGCGAAGTCACTGGAAGTTTGACTTGGACGTTCATATGTGACCACAGGAGGAGACTGTAAAATACAAAATCCAGCAAATATGCTTTGCACTTCTGGAGAAGTCAACTCCTACAGACAAAAAAAGGAATGCCTTTAATATTGACTATGTGGCAAGAAGATACGTTTTCCTCGGAGACTGAATTCTGAAAAAAAAATCCTGGACATTAACACCTCAAACAGTCCTGCATATTTTCTCACATGTTGATGTTGACAGAAAAATTCCTGCCACTGGCCTGTACTCAATCGGACGCTATGGCCATCCACACATTTGTACTTCGCCTCCGCTTAAGAGGAAAGTGACTTCACTCACAAGAGGAGAAAATGGAACTTGCATGTTGACATAAATGTACACATGGGCCACACCTGCAAACTTCATATACTCGAGCCACTGCACACAGGCAGACAACAACACCCAGGATCGTGATTTTTTCAGATCTCCTTGTCTCCAACTTGAAGCAAACGATATATCCTTAACATATGATCTAACCATATCTACTGGCGAGGAGTGTTTGCCATACATTGATTCGAGAAAGACTCAAATTTGCGAGACTGATTGCCGGTTGCCACAGCAGCACGTGCATTTGCCTTCATCAATAAGTTCAATCATATAGAAGGCACTCTCCTTGCATAGACCTGCTTGCTCTGTCCGGCACGGAATCCTCGATCACTTCAGCAGTTTCCAGTCAAACACGACGTCCTGCTCCCAAGCTTATTTAAACTAACCAGCCTGTCGTTCATTAAAGTGATGCAAAGTCTGAGGGTGCTACGAGCACCTGAACTGCCAGATTTAAATTCAGCGATGTCGTGGCCGCACTAGTGCTTTCAGCTAGCACTAAAGCTGCAACCCTAGGTTCCACGGTGTCCAACTCCTGCATCCGCTTGGCATTTCTTGCTCCACCCAATCTCGGCAATGGCACATTGGCAGTACTGCCAATAATTGCTGCTGCTGTGCCTTGTGCGTCCTTGCCAATGGATGCTGTTGCTTCTTGCGTGTCTCCATCAGCGTATCGCTGCAAACAATCAAACAAAATGCTAGCATGTCAGTAAGCCCCATACAGTTGTCAGACAAACTGTAATGCTGCAATTCGGGTCCGAGAGTCCATTCTACTTCTCCATGAAGAATTGAAAATGTGAGAATTAATTGGCTCCAAATTAAGGAAGCTACATGGGAAATGGATGGTACAAATTGTGGGACCAATGCTTTCGTTGCGTCTGCAGATAATGGTTGACTCCAGGTTCAAATGTCAAGTTATTAATATTTTCAAACCGTAATGCGTGCCAAAAACGTTAAGACTCATAAACTTCCGAGAAAACGAACAAAACTAGACCATGGCCTCTCGTGTTTATTTCCACGTCTTGAGATAATATAATCAATACGAGCAGCTTTCCGGGAGCAACTCAGTTTAATCCAAACGGTTAGAGTTTACTCGTTTGCATCAATACCACCATGGTTGCCAGTCTCCAGACTTATCTTCTTAAACCTGACCACTCAGTAGGTGCCTGATAACAAGCCAAAGGAGTCTGGCTGCCAACGTTTCCACGAGATATACTCGCAATAACGCAAACGCGTCGAAAATTTAGCAATATCGCAACTTATCTTTCTCCATTTTCAAACAGCGAAACTCATCCAAAATCCCAGAGAAATAGCTTGGCCAGACTACGAAACGAGCAATGCAGTTGCGGACACCCACCATAATCATCAATGAAATGACTCCCTTTGACTCCAGCTCGCCACCCACCCTCTCTCCGAACCACTCACTGAGGCGCATCTACCAACCTCAGACCCGCCCCCGCAGAGAGGGAGAGAGAGAGAAAGAGAGAGAGAGAGAGAGAGAGAGAGAGAGCAGCCGACCTCCGAGTACGAGTCGAGCACCGCGAAGATGTGCAGCAGCTGGTAGCTCACCACCAGCGCCAGGGCCGCCACCACCGCCCGCCGGCCCGCCCGCACGGCCCGCCCGCGCATGGCCATGGCTCCCCCCATGCCCGTGCCCATGCTCATGGCCCCCCCCATGCCCATGCGCATGCCCATGCCCATGCCCGTGCGCATGCCCATGGCCGCAGCCATGGCTCCTTAGCCCGCCCCGGCTCCTGCAAGACCGCCCAAGCACTCCATTTTCTTCCAGCCAGCCTTCGAGGCGGCTTCTTGGAAGCAGGCGTACGGATTTGTACCGTACTGTACCGATCGCACCAGATCTACGTTTTGACCGTACGGTACCGTCGGGATGCGGAGAGTCTGAGATACTGTACGTACGTCGGCAGATCCGTCTTCGTTGTACGGACGGAGGATTCTGCGAGCGCCAGTCAAAGCCCCGCGTTTTGAACCCCGCGGGAGCAAGGGAAGACGGGGGAGCGGGAGGGACTGGACAGCTCTCTCCGCCTCCGTCCCTCTCTCTCTCTCCCTCTCTACGTCTCTCTCTCTCGTCCTTCCGCCCTCCCACCCTCTCTCCCTCTCTCTCTACCTCTCTCTCTCTTGTCCTTCCTCCCACCCTCCCTCTCTCCGCCTCGATCACTCTTCCTTTTACTCCTCTCAGTACCTCGCTCCCTCTTCCTCTTCCTCCCTCTTCCACTCTCTAGCCCTCCCTCTTGTCTCTCTCCCTTTCTTCCTCCTCTCCCTCTCTCACCATCCCTCTTGTCCCTCTCCCTCTCTTCCTCCCTCTCCTCTCACTCTCCCTCTCCCTTTCTTTGTACTCACCCCCCTCGCTCTCGCTCGCTCGCTCTCCCTCCCTCCCTGGATTTCTCTCCCTATCTCTCCCTCCTTTTTTGCTCTCGCTCTTACTCTCTCTTCCCTTTGTCAATCCCTCTCTCTCCCTCTCCCCTTTTTCCTCTCCCGCTCTTTCTCCCACTCCCTCTCCCTCCTCTCCCTCCCTCCTTCCTAACCCATCCCCCCTCTCTCCCCCTGTCCCTGCCCCTCCCCCTTCCCCACTCTCTCTCTCTCATGTATTTGTCCTCCAATATTGTTTACTCTTTGACACGACTTCAAATGATGTCACGTGACTATATATAAAAGTTTAGACCGTTCGGTTGAGTTGTACAAGAAAACCACAATCATGTGGCGTAGGCATTCACAAAGTGTAAATCTCGTTTAAACAACAACATGGAACTCATGAGAACAACAACAACAACAACATTGTAACAAAAGTTGTGCCCGCATGTTTGCCACGTTTTCATCCCTTTGTTATTCATAGTTTTTGCGCTGATCCAAATTCCGCCTTTCCGTGATCCAAAAAAAACAAAAATGCCGGCCGGGAAATTGCTTTGATGACCCTCCGACACAGACAGGTACGGTTCGGCATATACGCCAAAAGAATCCGCCCGGCCATATCAGCCGACTAACTGTACGGCTTGTACCAAGCACCCGTCTGAATCTGCCCACCCCCGTTTGGACCTCCATGACGCAAACACTTGTCAAACATCGATTAGTCCACGTGGCAAACTCTACTTATTCGTACAGATATTGTCTGTCGTATTTCCTTGACCCGCGAGCTCCATATTGTCGTTTCCGTCCGTACATAGTCGTCCGTACAGTAGGACCCCGTCATATTTTCCACCTACATTTGGCAAAAATCGGGCGAAAATATTGTATTTGACAAATATAAGGTCCGTGTTACCAATAGGCAAGCGGAATTATGTTAGAGTTCATGTAGGTCCGTACGTATCGTATCGCACCATCTCCTATCGTTTGCTGTCGTATCGCACCGCATCGTACCGTATCGTATCGTAGCTAATCGCATACAGTACATGAAGCACGCCTTAGCGTATACTGAGGCAGCAACCCAAAAAGCTTCGAGCCCGTAACGGCTACTACAGCTCGTACGGCTAGTACGGATAGTACCGTATCGGGGCGTGTCGTATCGTATCGAAAACAAGAAGAAGTGGGGAAGAGCGAGCGCCTCTTACGGCGGCACGTGCGGGGAGAATAGGTGAGTTTTGCGTAAGCCCGTGACGGCTAGTACAGCTAGTACGGTTCGTACGGTTCGTACGGTTAGTACGAATAGTACGGCTAACACAAGTTACCGTACAAAAAGGTGGTTTCGGCAAAATCGGGGCAAATTTCTTGGGGACGCACTTTTGATGGTGGAAAATATGACGGGGTCCTACTGTATGGGTCACACTCTGAAAAGTACCATACGGTCACTGGGAGTACAGTACCGTCCAGTGCACTGTACGTCCGAGCCCTTGATCTTGGCTCATGCTGTGCAGGGCGCGTCTGGTTCCTGCTGCAGCCGAGGGAGGGAGGGAGGGAGGGGGTAGGCGGGTATGGAGGGGGAGGGGCTGTGAGGGAAGGAGGGCGGCAGGAGGGGATGCAGGAGAGGGTGAGGGAGAGGGAGAGAGGGAGAGGGAGAGGGAGAGGGAGAGGGAGAGGAGGGGAGGGGAGGGATGAGCGGAGACCTGCTTCGGAAGGGGTAATGACAGCTCGCACTCTTCGCTGGGACCTGCTTGCTGCGGTCAGAGGTTTTGGTCAGGTGTAGAGAGGCATGATATGATAAGGATATTTTGAGCGCCGTGCATATGTGTGTATGTATATACATGATGTGCGGATATTTTTTCTGTTGCATGTTTGTTGGACGTTGGCCGTTTGGGTGGTTGTTAGATGGCCAGCACCCGGTGTTGTTGTTGGAGGCTGTCCAGTGGTTGAATTCTGGTTGGAAATTCTCCTCCTACAGTGTGATCTGCTTTGCTACTGGATATGTTAATGTTAAAAAATGCAGTGAGTGGCAAGCGAAAGAAGTAAGACATCGCAAAAGAACTTTTGCAAAAATGTAGGCTGTCCTGATTGTAAGCATGTTTTTTTTAGAATGCAGAAGGAATATGGGTATTTGATTTTAAAACTGATTACGTAGTTTTTTGATCCATGTGCGGAGATAGAAACGAGCTTGGCTGATCCCAATGATGATATTTGTTAAACCTGAAGGAATGACGAGTTGTCATTCTGCTGCTCACTCTTCCAGTTTTTTGGTTCGTCCTCGTGTTCGTGCTAAAATGCCTTCTATAACGGAAATTGCAGTGGTAGTACACATGCAGAGTGAACGAAGAACCAGTTTGTTCTTGATTCCAGGAATATCTCTCAATGCTGCAATGCAACAACGTCGCAATTCAACAGCACAAACGTGCTTTCATGCTGTAATTAATGGTTGCAGATTCGTTAAAATTTTGAAGTTCATGCGGCGCAAGAAGCTGCATTCTTTTGGGGCTCGACTATCCAGAAGAGCATTCATTTTGAGGGTGTTGCTTGGTGCCGCTTTT
>CM074805.1:1803669-1817297 GCA_037447605.1 Zygnema circumcarinatum
TGATCCAAAAAAAACAAAAATGCCGGCCGGGAAATTGCTTTGATGACCCTCCGACACAGACAGGTACGGTTCGGCATATACGCCAAAAGAATCCGCCCGGCCATATCAGCCGACTAACTGTACGGCTTGTACCAAGCACCCGTCTGAATCTGCCCACCCCCGTTTGGACCTCCATGACGCAAACACTTGTCAAACATCGATTAGTCCACGTGGCAAACTCTACTTATTCGTACAGATATTGTCTGTCGTATTTCCTTGACCCGCGAGCTCCATATTGTCGTTTCCGTCCGTACATAGTCGTCCGTACAGTAGGACCCCGTCATATTTTCCACCTACATTTGGCAAAAATCGGGCGAAAATATTGTATTTGACAAATATAAGGTCCGTGTTACCAATAGGCAAGCGGAATTATGTTAGAGTTCATGTAGGTCCGTACGTATCGTATCGCACCATCTCCTATCGTTTGCTGTCGTATCGCACCGCATCGTACCGTATCGTATCGTAGCTAACAGCATACAGTACATGAAGCACGCCTTAGCGTTTACTGAGGCAGCAAACCAAAAAGCTTCGAGCCCGTAACGGCTACTACAGCTCGTACGGCTAGTACGGATAGTACCGTATCGGGGTGTATCGTATCGTATCGAAACCAAGAAGAAGTGGAGGAGCGAGCGCCTCTTACGGCGGCACGTGCGGGGAGAATAGGTGAGTTTTGCGTAAGCCCGTGACGGCTAGTACAGCTAGTACGGGAAGTACGGTTAGTACGGTTAGTACGAATAGTACGGCTAACACAAGTTACCGTACAAAAAGGTGGTTTCGGCAAAATCGGGGCGAATTTCTTCGGGACGCACTTTTGATGGTGGAAAATATGACGGGGTCCTACTGTATGGGTCACACTCTGAAAAGTACCATACGGTCACTGGGAGTACAGTACCGTCCAGTGCACTGTACGTCCGAGCCCTTGATCTTGGCTCATGCTGTGCAGGGCGCGTCTGGTTCCTGCTGCAGCCGAGGGAGGGAGGGAGGGAGGGGGTAGGCGGGTATGGAGGGGGAGGGGCTGTGAGGGAAGGAGGGCGGCAGGAGGGGATGCAGGAGAGGGTGAGGGAGAGGGAGAGAGGGAGAGGGAGAGGGAGAGGGAGAGGGAGAGGAGGGGAGGGGAGGGATGAGCGGAGACCTGCTTCGGAAGGGGTAATGACAGCTCGCACTCTTCGCTGGGACCTGCTTGCTGCGGTCAGAGGTTTTGGTCAGGTGTAGAGAGGCATGATATGATAAGGATATTTTGAGCGCCGTGCATATGTGTGTATGTATATACATGATGTGCGGATATTTTTTCTGTTGCATGTTTGTTGGACGTTGGCCGTTTGGGTGGTTGTTAGATGGCCAGCACCCGGTGTTGTTGTTGGAGGCTGTCCAGTGGTTGAATTCTGGTTGGAAATTCTCCTCCTACAGTGTGATCTGCTTTGCTACTGGATATGTTAATGTTAAAAAATGCAGTGAGTGGCAAGCGAAAGAAGTAAGACATCGCAAAAGAACTTTTGCAAAAATGTAGGCTGTCCTGATTGTAAGCATGTTTTTTTTAGAATGCAGAAGGAATATGGGTATTTGATTTTAAAACTGATTACGTAGTTTTTTGATCCATGTGCGGAGATAGAAACGAGCTTGGCTGATCCCAATGATGATATTTGTTAAACCTGAAGGAATGACGAGTTGTCATTCTGCTGCTCACTCTTCCAGTTTTTTGGTTCGTCCTCGTGTTCGTGCTAAAATGCCTTCTATAACGGAAATTGCAGTGGTAGTACACATGCAGAGTGAACGAAGAACCAGTTTGTTCTTGATTCCAGGAATATCTCTCAATGCTGCAATGCAACAACGTCGCAATTCAACAGCACAAACGTGCTTTCATGCTGTAATTAATGGTTGCAGATTCGTTAAAATTTTGAAGTTCATGCGGCGCAAGAAGCTGCATTCTTTTGGGGCTCGACTATCCAGAAGAGCATTCATTTTGAGGGTGTTGCTTGGTGCCGCTTTTGCTTTCACACTTGTGTTAGTGCCATGGTAAGCTCCACTATCATTAGAGATAAAGGCTTGGCAGAAATGTGCGGCAATAGGAGCTTCGTTCGGTGGTTTCTGTATCTTCTGTATGTTGGGCTGATAGAATATGCTCTTTTCGTGCTCGCGTAATGGAAAGCATAGTCGAATATGAAGGCTACACATTATGAAGTGTTAGTCCAATCCAGTAATCGCAGGGGACGTGATCTTTGCTGCTGTCTGCACTGCAAAGGCCTAATGGGCCTAATATGCAAAATCTTCTGAGTGCTTTTGAATGTGTTCTTCGATGTAGTACATGCAGACGGACTCAGTACTAGTTGAGTGCTTAGTTGAGCAGTTCATGAGATATTAACGTGTCGTAACAGCACAGCTGAACTTTTTTAGGCAACTTCTTGTTCGTTTAAACGTGCAGGCTATGGCGTGCACATGGACTCGAGGATCCCAGTCAGAAAAGCGACGCTGGAAACTTTAATCCTACAGGTGAGCAACCCCGACTGGAACGTTCATCCATGTGCATATCATTGGTCCTTTGACGATAGTCGCGGTCCTTACTGGAGGAAGCTATGACATCGTCGTTTGGTGTGCACGCGAATGTAAGCTTTTAGAGCGAGCTTGTGGTTACACTTGCGGCCCATGATCAGCTACTTTGGGACTGAGACAGGGGCCACGGACGGTTGGACATGTCATTGTTTGGGTAACGTTATGGTGATTCTGTTTGATGTGGCTGGGTGCTGGGCGGGTTTTTATACGAACAGAGTTGAAACGCCGATTTTTCAGTTTCAGCATTTACAATCCACTACAACTGCGAATATTTTTCATTTCCTCTGCCAGCTTTAAGAACGGAACTGCCTCACCTCCTCAGCGTGCTCCTGGGAGCAGTGACGAGATTTCGCATGTCGAAACAGCAGTGCCTCAAGATGAAAATTCGAGGCAAGACTTGGCTACCACCCTTGGCCACGCAAATAAGACAGTTATTTTTTCTAATGTTACGTCTAAAAGCATGGAGATGAGGAGACAATCTGAAGGAAACGATTCAGCCATAAGCAAAGTTCAAACACTGTCCAACCAAGGTCAAATGTCGAATCAAAGTAATCATCCCCCCGATCCTGAGCAGCTTCGAATGTGGCTATTTGAGGAGCTCGCTAAGAGAGGGCGCAGACGGCATTCTCGTGAGGACAAACGGACTAAGTCCTGGCGAGAACGCATGCAATCTAGTGGCCAATATCATCGTTCGTTGTCAGGATTCAGAGACCTATGGCCTGATCAACATCTACTTGAGATCAAGTGCCAACTTGCAAACAACTCTACATGCAATGTCGTGGAGTTACAGGGGCGAAAGTCAACGAGAAACGTTGGAGGCAGGAATAAAGTAGAAAGAAAAAATGAAGGAAGCAAACCAGTTGCTCAACCTCCTCCTCCCCCTGATCCGGAGGAAGATGATTATGAACTGAAAATCCCCTTTGAAAGCGTTCAGGATGAAGTAAGAGGGAGATTTGACCCCAGGACTAGGGAATTTCTGCATCGCAAGTTGAACGATGAAATTCTTGCAGAAAGGAGACAGCATGGTGGAAGAATAACACGAAGGGTTGAAGAGCTTTTGGACAGAGCCAATTCTGATCTCAGTCTCTCTGAACCTTCACGTATTTTAAATAAGGAATGGGCAGCACTGGTGACTCGAGCTGTTGACAATGGGGCCCGCATTTGGAAGCTATTTCAAGAAAAGGGCTCTTTTAGAAAGGGTTCTCCACTTGTGCAAGGCCGGCCGCCAATTCTTTTCATTGGAATCTCCTCCAGTCCCAAACACGTGAGAAGAAGACAGGCTTGTCGCGACACGTGGCTCCAATATCCCGATGTGCTCTCTGGACGTGTTATGTTCCGCTTCTTTGTTGGCCTGGTAAGCTAATGTGAATTCCAAACACGTGCTGGCAGCACCTCTTGCTGCGTAAGTGAACTTATTGCAGGTTTCACTCATTGTCAATAACTTGATCAGCATAGTTGTTGTTGTCAGTCAGGAGCTTGTCGCTGTCAATTTTTTGTAACGCATGAAGTATATGGATCTGTACGATCGGAATCTAGATCCCTCCCGGTCTGTCTTTCACTCCATTTTTCCCCTACAGAATTACGACCCTTTGGAACTCTTGTTCCCATCTCTGGACCATCTTCCTGTCTTCTCATTCTCGTTGTCGTTTTATCTCCTTAACTTCAGCACTTCTGCTTTTGCTCCTGCTGCAGTTCTTACGGCAAGACAGTGTATCAGGTTTCCTGTGTACTTTTCATGCAGACCACTAGTTTCCAGCTTTATGACTGTCTCTGGTGATGGACTTTCTCGTTCTGGAGTCAGACCAGTGAAATAGCAGGCAAGCTTCTTTCTCTCACTAACACAGCTATTGGTGCACATCGTGATGGCAAAAAATGGTGTAGCATCGGAATCTCAGCATTGATGAGGCGTTGTTTGCGGAGAATGAGAGATATGGTGATTTGGAGATTTTGCCCCTCATGGATTCATACTATGTCATCACCTTCAAAACGCTCGCAGTTTCTCGCTTCGCTGTGAGTATTGAGTTCAGTCACATCGCATAACACACAAATATCGATGCTCTTTTTTAGCACACGGTCGACTGGTGTCAGATATAGAAAATGGAAACAAACGAGAGTCGTTGATATCATGGAAGACCCTTGACTGACATATGAAGGTTGGCAATGGCTTCATGTTGAAAGATCACTTTACATGTGTTTAGCATGTCACAGGCACAAGCGTATGTTGCAGCTCTTGTGTTTTTTGAGACGTTGCTTATGTGGATCGGCTGCTTGCATACTTTTTGTGTTACTGTAATTTCTTGGGATTAGGCCAGTGCAAGTTGGACAGTCGTAGTGTTGGAGGGTTCTCTGAACATGTCTTGCATTGACCTTCACGGCCGGCCACTTTCAAACAAACTGTGGCAGCTGTTGAAGAACTCATCTTTAGAGGCATAAGCATGTGTTATCTTGTAGTTCATTTGGTGTAGGACGCTTTCAATCATCCCGCTTTCAGATCCATAGTACTGTCAGGGATCAGATGGTGGACCATGAACCTAGATCACTCTTAGGCTTGAAAAGTGTTTGTGTTGCGAGATCCTATGTCATGCTATATCTTGCTCTATCGGTTTGTTTGACGTAGACAGTTATTGGAGAGTATGTGCAATCGTAGCAATAGTTGTTCCAGGGGTGACACTGAGTCTGCAGAACTCGCAACTCGGACTGTAGGCGATCAACGTTTCTGCGACATTTGTTATGAAGACCGATGACGATAGTTTTATCCGCATTGATGAAGTTCTCCACAGACTGCAAACCATAGGCCGCACGAGTGGACTTCTTTATGGCTCTCTTGTGAAGGGCAGCCGTCCTGCACGTGGCCGTCAAAACAAGTGGTATGTTAGTCGGAAGGTATGTTCTTTTGCCCCAAGTTCTTCTCCTGTTAACTGCTGGCATATTTAGTGATTATACACTTGTGTCAGCTAATGAATAAGAACGTTACTGCCAGCGGAAATTATTCAGATAGTTTGGCTGACTGTGTTACCTCAACCATTGTAGGAGTGGCCATTACCAGCGTATCCAATCTGGGCACACGGAGCTGGATACATTTTTACTTCAGACATTGCGAGCTATATCAGAGAAACGCATGACGCTGGCAAGCTCGAGGTAATGTGGACTCAGTGCATGAATGAGGTTCTCCTTTCAGCCAGCTCTGATAGATTGCGGTTGAAACCTGAAAGGCACTTCACCGTTTTGTCCCGTTTCACACGAATGCCTAGCCTGCTAGATGTCTAAACCTTGAACTGCCCGCGGGGCACTTGCCTGCTTAATGCTGTGCATTTAAATCAATCATCGAGCCCTTGGAAGAAAATTGGAGGTTAGGAATCGGTCTTTCAGTAAGATTTGGAGGCACATTCTTTGTCTGGGCAGTTGGTGGCTGCACGTGCCAGGATTTTGATGTACCTATTAGATTTCAGGAGTGCATTGATTGGTACTCGCTTCCTGTCAATGTGATGCCCTAGCAGCACGTTTTAAGGAAGGCGGAAGGGGGGGGGGGGAGGGGGGCGCTGAAAGGGAAAGGGAAAGGGAAAGAGTCGAAGGATAGGAGGAGAGAGAGGACAAAGTGACTGCTGAGGGGGAAAAGGGTAAAAGTTGAGTGAAGAGCTGGATGAGACATCGTGCGGCTCTTTCTGTGGTCGCAGTTTTGCTTTGCTTTTCTTTGCAGCCTCGTCGGAATGTATTCGTGTTTCCCACTTTTGGGGTTCATGGGTTCTGAACATTGTGTGGCTAAAATCAAAAGTGGTCTGGAGGGGTTGCAGCTCTTCAGACTGGAGGACATTTCTATGGCAATTTGGATTCTCGCTATGGCGAAGCTGAAGGTCCCCATCACATATGTGCACGATGATCTCTTCGTGTTCGATGGCTGCAGGAACGGCTATGTGGTCGCCCATTATCAGCTGCCTGCAGGAATGATCTGCATGTGGAACAACTTGCAAAGTGGAAATGGCACAAAGTGCTGCACCGTCTCGTCGTAGCTCGCACACGTAATTGTTAATTGGGAGTTCTATGTTCCTGGGCTTTGTACCAATTGGAACTTACGGCGTCAGTTTTTTCTGAGGTTTGCCAAGCAGCCGGACATGGAAATTCTAGCTTATTAAACGAGGTCAGTTAGGTTTTCATAGCAAGGTTTAAGTTATTGGTTCTTTATTCTTTGCATTGAATAGTCAGATTCTGCCTACCATTTTTTCGGCTTTAGGGAGACGGTTTGAGAATAGCAGGTTATCTGTATAGACAGAAGCTAAAAGCGTTAGTTTTCTTGACTCCAAATTGCTGATGATGCATGGTTGAATTCTCAGTTAACTGACTTCGTGTGACGGCGCTCTCTTGAATTGGCTTTTCAACGGAACAGGTCTGTTTGGGGAACCAGTGTTCCCCAAACACCTTCCTATGGCTGGCATTGTGATGCATCAGATAGCTGCAAATGCATTATTAGGGGGGGTCAGACTTAGCACTTGGCCAAATCAATTTAGTAAGCCTGTCGGGCGAATTAAGCATTGGCTAGGTACGCATTTCATCACCTGCGGCGGAGCCGCGGATCTCGACCGCATACACGAATTTTGACTTTTAGTATACTAAATTCGGTTATTTAGTACGCTCCGGGCTAAGTCTGACCCCTCCTCTTGATAGAAAAGAGGTAGTGGATTCGGTGGATGGTGGCAAAATTCGACTAGACTCCTTTGCTTTGATATCATCGGCGGCTCGGGAATATTTACTCAGATTTAGGGCAAGAGAACAAAAAAAACTTAAAACCTAGTCTTGCAGGTGATTGGTTGCCCGTTTGTGTGAGGGGTAGATAACAATGTTGGATGTAAAATGTTGGAAATTGTGTGTTCTGTTGACACCGTATTCTTTCTCACTTGGAACACGTTAAATGACTACCGACTGATGGCTAACAATGTATATAGGTTGGCAGTGAAGTGATCTCTCTTCTTTAAACATTTGACTGCCTTCTCTCGGTGTCAACACAACTCTAAAAACATGCGCAATAAGTGTGACAAGTGATTAAAAAACTGCACGAATGACTCAAAAACCGCCATCGAACAGGAGGTGAGAGGAAGCCCAACTTCGAAAGTGCGTGTTTACACCAAAACATATGTACAGGGCACCTTCCAAATCCGTTTCTGGCGTCAACTTTATTTTCGTGGGCTGAAAACCTCCCAAGAGCCGTGCAGAGGACGATGAATGCCTGCTGCCGCTGGAGCCACTTTTGGACGCTCCTCAAAAGATTATTGTTATCAGTTCCATCGCGCATCGCCCGTATTTCCTTCTTTTGCTGCATACTACTTTGAACTTCAAAGTTTTCCAATCCTGAATAATGTCTACAAAAAAGGGTTCGGCTTGCTGTGCAGACAAGCCTGGCTTGCCAAGGGATATCTGTAAGTCAACAGATACATAGTTTATACTCTGAAGGTCAGCGTTCCAATTGCTGTTATGCGCTGAGAAAGTCGAGATGTCTGCTCTCCCACTTTATCTGCAAGCTCCTTCAGCAAAGAGGGTGGTCCCACCGTGGCTGGCGTCTCCTTCACGAAGCAGGTTTAGCCGCAGTCAAAAAAGCGCCGCATGTTGCAGTCGGCGTTATCTGGATGCAGTATTAGAGCGCTTGCGGCGTCCAGCGATTAGGTCTTTGGGAGCTATACTTAAAGTCTTCGGCCAGTTTGGAGGTAGAAACTGAGCAATATCACAATCAGTTCTCAAGATCCCGCTGCATTCATAAGCTTGAAGAGGATCTTTTCCAACAGGACTTTGAATGCTCGAAATGGCTTGTGGAATTCTGCATGGAGGTGAGGGAACAGAGCCGACCAAATGAAGCAGCTTAGTGAAAGGATGGATTTACTCAGTCTGGCGGAACATTGACTCCACAGTAAACAGAATCTGCTTTCCGGTTTCAGAGAACAAGAAGGAGAGAACTAACCTTGTTTGTCTGTGGTCACGGGCATATGCCTGTCCAACCGTTCCTTGTGCAGCCGCAGAAACCTCCAGGTGCAACAGCTCTACTTGAAAAAGCATTTCTCCAAGATAGGCTTCTTCTGGTCTCAGTTTGAGACGCATGTGAAGATCGTTTCCGAGCTTCAATTCGTACAGATCCACGCCGCTAATGCTGCCACTGCTATGGCTCGCAGCTTCCAGCCATTTAATTTCTATCTTTCGTTCCTTGAATTTCACAACAGCGCCGGGTGCATCCAGACGCATTTCATCTCCACTCACTAGGAAGGAAGCCATGGAGCCACTGTCATATTGCCAACTTGCTACCTCCCGGGCAGTTACCGTCACTGTCTCTGTGCCCCATAGAATGCCAATCTCTCGAATCCAGGCAAGCGCACTCGATGCGCTGATGCTCTCTTGGTACAAGAAATTCAAATGCAGGCGGGAATCACTGATAGCACACACATGTTTTCCAGGAGAGAGGCCTGGCAAGGAAGCAACACGGCAACGCGTCGGTGAGGAGGTGCTTTTCTGGAAGCTTTACTAAGGTATAAACTGGCACATGAAGGGAAGGGAGAAGGAGAGCGAGAACATTGGGGAAAACAAGGCGAAAATGGAAAGTTCATTCCACTTACCGAGATTTTTTGGTTCTGCCCTGCTTCGCTTTGCTGAGAGAAGTTGGCTGCTTACGTTGTGAACCCCTCCAGACCTCCAGTTGGAAGAACCAGTCGATCCTTTCTTGAAGGATTTTTCACCGCTGCACGCAGTGCTGTCAAACAGATAACACGCTGTTCACAGCAAAGCACAGCCGATCTTCCCATCAGCACCAAGTTATGTGAATAAAGTGTGGACCCAAATGCAGTGGCTGGACTGACTGATGGAGTTCGGGAGGGATTGTTTTGCCTTCACTGGAAATAGCTACTGGATTTTTGGTTCAGTATTAGGATCATAGCAACCGCTGCATTGAAATAGGTGTCAGTAAGTCGTCCTTGTGGTCCAAAGCAACCTACTTGGAGCATTCGATACAGCGCCGTGAGCTCCAACAGAAGGAAGGAGGCCATCATACGACCAAAAGTAGCAAGGCTCGGTGCTGCCAGAATACGCCTCCAGTGAAAGCGTTCCGAGAGGAGCGTTGACGAACTGCGGCCACGCCTCGCAGAGTGCGCGACATTGCTCGGGATCTGAGGGAAAGCTTCCGGGGAATCCATGGCTGTTTGATGAATACGCATACAGTAGGCTTGAAGGGCAGTTCTGGAGGCGACCTGCATTCGATACGCCGCCAGGGACTCCCAGCGGCGATGTTTGCCACTCGGGCGAGGAGAGAGGGCATCGGCTGTCACCGGAGCCGAGTGAGACGAGAGAGGAGCAGCGCTGAGGGAGAGAGCGTGCTGTTATAGGAGCTGTAATTATAAGGAGCGAGAAAAATGTGTGCAGGTGTGAAGCCCGAGGAGACAAACACCGTGTCGAGGAACCAGCCATGAGAAGAAAACGAAGCGTGCTGTGCTGATATTCTCAAGCTGCAATTTTCCTCTTTTTGGAGTATGGTGGGCGGCAGAAGAGAGGAGAGGAGAGGAGAGGAGAGGAGAGGAGAGGAGAGGAGAGGAGAGGAGATGTTGGGGAGGAGAGGGAAAGGAGATAGGGGAGCGGGAGCAGGGCCGTCGGGAAGGGACCAGAGGGAAGAGTGGTTGCAGTCGCCCAACTGTCGGAAATAACGGAAATTAACGGTTACCCGCCGCCTCGCACAAAGCGAGCCGAATCGCATGTACGGACGCGAGGCTCGGGTCATGCCGTACCATACGGATGGAAAATGACTGTAATCGTACGAACAAGAGACAACGGACCGTTAAAGCGGTTGGAGCGACAATAACGGTCCGCGCGCGATGGGCAGTGCGCGAACGGTCGGGTCCCGGAGCGATTGCAGGCCGTTTTGGTCGGTTGCTGCCCTGCCGCCGCCGGGTGGTTGGTGGTTTGTTCGGAGAGAGAATTGGCAGGGGGGATCTCACGATGGCGAAATGTACCAAAAAAAAAAAAGTGCATTGCATGGAGAGAGGCAAAATGTGTTCTATTGCATTGGCTTATTCGAGCACATTGCACAATTTTTAATGTTTTCATACATTTTAGGGTTAAGCTTTTAAGTTAGTACATTGTACAAGTATCATTAGCGTCATTTCTAACAAATTACCTCTATTTTATTAATCCTTCCCTTGTCGTAAATTGAGCATCATTCACGTGACTATTTCATATTCACCCTCCAAATTGTACTGCATGGATAAGTCATAATTTGTAACTGTTGACAACCCCAAAAAGAAAGATTTTAGATTACTGTTGTGATAAATGGATTGTGAATGCTCAAGTCTTTCATGTTCACAAACCATCCAACAGTTTACTATGAATTCATGGTCCTCTGTGTGACATGTGACGCTTCCTTCTAGGGTTTAAGGTTTAAGATTCGAATTTTTGTTTTTAGGATTCAAGGTCCAGTTAGGGTTTCGATTTAGGGTTTACGTTTAGGGTGCACGCCTCATGCTATGGAATTTACGCTTCAAGAATAGGGGTTTTGGATCATAGATTTCTTTGCCATCCCGAGAATATTAAACATATTCAATTTACACCACACCTTTGTATGCGTTAACACCGAGAAGCAAACAATATATTATCTTTATGGCATTCGTTTTTTCGTTTTCCCACAATAAATTTCGTACTTCCCACAATTAATTTCGTATTTTCTATCCCTGTTGAGGGTAGGTTGCGCCGTTCTCAGCTTTAGTGCAATACTAAGCCGACGCCGGGGGGTCCGACCAGCAAGCTGGTCTTTGAACCCTCCACCCTGAAAAATTAGGTTAATATCATGTGGTCCGATGGACCACGTATCAGATATTAAACTGATAAGAACAGATACTACACTTGATCTTAGCCAAAAGGCCGAGAAAGGTATACTTCAATATCAGCTCTCATTATACTTTATTGCAGGTATTCGAATATGTGCTTGCAACTATGTGGGAGAATTCTCAGGGAGCCTCGACCTTTCTCTTGCAGCCGGCACTATCTGCCAAGTTACATGCCACGTACAGAGCTTTGTGATGGTAGTATAGGCGGACACCAACGTCCGCTGGGGTGTCCTCCGGGGCTTGATACCATTGGGGAGAATTTTAACCAACATTAGCTAACTAAGGCATGGGTCCGACATAAACTCTAGTTCAAAAAGTGGAAGTAAGGGGAGGGAATAATGATACGGATACGGATACGGATTAGTGAAGAGCCGCTGCAGAGCCAAAACCTAGCATGGGTGAAGGAAATTGGGTTTAGGTTTAGGATTTAGGTCTTAGAGGGTAAGGTTAGGGTTCGAGGTTCAGGGTTGTGCCTGGGGTATAGGGATTATAATTCATGATAAAGTTTCGGGTTTGAGTTTGGGGATTAGGGTGTTGGGTGTAGGGTTTAGGGATTAGGGTGTAGCGTTTAGGGTTTAGTGTTTTGCCTTCAGGTTTTTAAACTTTAGTTTATGGTTTAGGATTCAATGTGCATTTTTCAGGGTTTAGGGTTTGGAGGTAAGGGTCTAGGGTTCAGGGCTAAGGGTTTAGAGTTAGGGTTTCGGGTTTACAGACTACAGTTAGGGTTTCAAGTTTAGATTTAACGGTTTATGGCGTAGGTCGAATTTTCTGTAGCTATGATAACATTTTTGCAGCCTTTTTTCACTAAGAATTG
Organism: Zygnema circumcarinatum; assembly: GCA_037447605.1. NCBI lineage: Eukaryota > Viridiplantae > Streptophyta > Zygnematophyceae > Zygnematales > Zygnemataceae > Zygnema > Zygnema circumcarinatum. Next base: position 1,815,913 of record CM074805.1, read on the forward strand.
CCAACAATGAGGGGTGGGACTACTTTAACACGGCATTTTTTCTACAATAGACGTGCTGCCACTAAAATAGTGATACTTCGTAATATCATTTACGAGGATGAATAGTAGCACGTGTTATATATTGACGGAAGAGAAGTGGAAGACAAAGTGGACGAATGTCCACAGCTCTCCCGGGCAGCCAGGCGCTTAGGGTTTACGTTTCATGGCTGAGAGCTAGGCCTAGGGTTAGGGTTTATAGTTTGGGGTTTCGGGTTTGGGCTTTGGGATTAGGGTTTAAGGTTTCGGGTTTAGGATTGATCAATGGTATGGGGGTTTAGGGTTAAAGGTTTCGGGTTTAGGGTTAATCAAGGGTATGGAGTGAAGTTTAACGATTAGGGCCAAGGGTTTAGGGTTTACAGTTCATGGTTCAGGGTTAGGCCTAGGGTTACGGATTATGGTTTAAGGTTTGAGGTTTAGGGCTTGGGTTTGGGTTTTGGCTCTAGGTTGAGGGGTTAGGGTTTATGGTTTCGAGTTTAGGGTTGAGGGTGTGGAGTGGGGGATTAATGATTAGGGCTTAGGGTTTGTGCTCTCGCGTTTAAATTTTAGGGTTAAGGGTCAGGGGTTTAAGGTTCAGGGTTCAGCGTAACGGTTAGGATTTAGAATTTACGGTCTAGGGTTAGGGTTAAGTGATCAGGGTTCAGGATCCATCGTTCAGGGCAATTAGTGTTCAGGAACTAAAACTCAAGGTTTAAGATTTGGGGGTGGGGGCTGGGGATTAAGGATTTGAGTTTGAGGGTTCCGGCTTCAAAGATCAGGATTTCGGGTTAAGGTTTAGGGTTTACAGTTCAGAGCTTAGGGTTTGAGGCTTTAGGGTCTAGGATTAGGGGGTTTAGGGAGGGTTCAATGATCGGGGTTATGGTTTCGGGTTTAGGGTATGAGGTTAGGGTCGAGGGATAAGGAAACACGGTTAAGGGTTAAGGATTCAGGGTTTAAGGAGAGTTCAAGGATATGGTTATGGTTTCGGGTTTAGAGTTTAGGGGATAAATTAGGATTTCGGGATCAGGAATCACGGTTCACGGTCTAAGTTTTCAGGTTTTAGGTTTAGGGTGAGGGCTAGAGCAGGGACTAAAGAGTGCATGCATGCGGGAGCGAGCCCATGGGCCGTCCACTCGTCGGCGCAATATGCATCGACACTGGAATCAACGGCTGTGAGCGGCTGCGAGCTCGACCGTCGGGCACATCGCAGACGCTCGTTGCTACGGGAGAACATTTTTTCAGCGGACCTATGTCGAGAGTACTTGAATCTGTTGAAAGGAACTGTCAACACAAAGTTTCTGTCCTAGTTCTGCTTACTACATGTACTTGAATAACGAAAACACCCCCTCCCCCCCCTTCACCCCCCTTCC
>CM074805.1:1817307-1885183 GCA_037447605.1 Zygnema circumcarinatum
CACCCCCCAGTCACCAGGCGACCGTTTTGGTGGCCCCTCACCCCCCACCCCTCACCCCTCACCCCTCACCCCTCACCCCCCTCACCCCTCACCCCTCACCCCTCACCCCTCACCGCTCACCCATCAACCCTTGGTCGTGGCTGAATGGATGAGCGCCCCCCTCGCTAAAACGAACGGTCGGGCTGTGGCGTGCAGGTACCGGTCGCTCTCGTGGACGAGTGTCCACGTAGCAGCGCCACATTGGCTGGTGGGGCTGCGCCGTGTGGTTAGCGGTCGCTGTCGGATCGATCGCTGTCGAGCGCCCGCCACTTCGGGTGTACGGGTACCTGTCCACGTCGGAATTCCCTGTCCACTTCCGAAATTTGGGCCGCACATTTGTACCCGAATAGGAAAATGGGGTAAACATCTGTGAAAAAAAAATTAGGTGAAAATCTGTAGTACCAGCCAATCGCCGTACGGCTCTCGTCACTTCCAAAATTTATTGACAAAAGAAAAAGAAAAATCGCTTCGGCCCGACCCGCGTGGACGGGCAGCCTCAAACAATTCGATAACGCCACGTGGTTGACAGGTGGCGCCCTCCGCTTGGTGCCGGCAGCCTCGACCAAAATTTCGTGCCGGCTACGGTAGGGACGGATGACCGCGAGAAAAATTTTCTTCAAAAGTTAGAAACCCTCCGCCTCGGTTTGCCAATCCGGATATTCGACGGATGACGAAAAATGACGTCATCAAATCGGCAGCTTCTGTCGGTTTTTTTTCTCCAACCGGGTTTCTCTTCTTCTTCAATTTTCCGGCGTTGCCGTATCCTCCAAGTCAAGGATTCTTATCCCCGAATGGGAGCTTGCCACGTGTACACGTTGTCATACGTGGCGAGTTCTGATTGGAGGGGTGCGGTGAGATTCACAGCGGAGAAAGCCCGCGCCTTGCAGGCAGGCGCCTCAGGTGTCTTGTCTCTCTGGCCGTGTCTTGAAGCGCTCGGGGCAGGCGCCATGGCCGCGATGCTGGCCGCCTCGCCACGCCTAATAGGACGGGAGGGTCAGGATTGCAGCGTCGGGAAGTTGCAGGCGCGGAATTCGACCGAAGGCCGAGATAACGTCCAAGATTCAGGCGGAGGGATGACTTAAGCTGAAGGCAGTAAATGCAGGTTTAGAGAAATTTGATCGACAAACAGGTGCTTTAAGTTAGTGTTGGAGCATCTGAAATCTGTTAGGATAAGAAGGGACATTTGCATGTCTGTGGAGGAAGATAAAGGAACGGGTTCGTGAGGAAAGGTAGCTCAGAGCTGTAAGGGGTCCCCATTTAATTGAATGTTAAGAGGAACTGTGCGGAGCTGCTCGGGTGGTTCAGTTTTCTCCGAGAGATTGAAGGGGAAGAAGGACCTTTTTAGCTCAAAAGAACAGCAATGAAAGGGCCGCTGGTCGTCCTTGCTGTAGGAGCTGGACTGTGTGGCAAGGTTCTGGTCAACGTAGTCAAGGTAGCTGCTGTTCTGACTGCGAGAACCTTCTTCCCTCGAACTTGGCCTGCTCTACAAGTTGCCTGCTGCCTGCAAATTCAGCCGTTGCGAACGCAGGTGTGAATTTGAGCTTCAACTTTCCTCCCTGTAACGCAAGAGAGAGAGAAAGAGAGGGGGGCAGAGATAGAGAGAGAGCTCCTTGTGACAGGTCTATTCACGCTTTCTTGAGTGTTTGCAAGAAGCATACGAGAACTGGCTAGATTCATGTTGGTAACTCGTCGTCACTAAGGAGATTGTCTGTGTTATAATACTTGAAACTGCCAAGTATGAAAAATAAAGCACAGCTTGCTAAGTCGTTCTACACTCCGCGTAGAGGCTCAGAATTTATTGCGAGGAGAAGAAAGGTCTCGGTTAGTTTCTTGCAAGTTAAGCCAAGGTTGCAACAAAGCCCCCCCCCCTTCACTTTCTGTCAATTTCCATCCAAGATGGCCATTTTCCAAAAACCAGTTTGAATGCTACGGTACATATCTGTCTCTGCTTTTTTTCTGTCGCCATCAGTTTGATATAAAACTGATAACAAATTAACGTGTCACGTGCTTCTCTAACGATATTTCGGCCTTTTTTCTTTGTGTGGCGACACGTCCTGTGACCAGCTTCCAACGCCAGTGCAGATTGTCACAGCACCATTGAGACCATTTTCTGCTCCGCTGCTAGCTTTAAATATTTTTGCACCGGTAATCCGAATACTTTTTCCCGACTACTGGCGGACGTTGCGATATTGGCGACGTCTTCTGCCGATTTATGCAGGGTACGTGACTCCTTGTAAAGAAAAGAAAGCAAGGTTGAGCCATTTTTACACTCCTTAAGTCTATAGTCACTCATATAAAGGATTAATGGACGAGGAGGATGAACCATGTTTAACATCAAAATTTCCAAAACTAGCAAGGGAACATTGCACTTGTTAGTAGTGGAGGAAGCTGGTATATGTATATGTTTTCTCTACAACCATTAGAGCGTGTCTGTTTGTCGTACTGTTATTTATGCGTTCCCTTCTATCTGCTTGAGGTCAGCCAGGTACATGAAGACCAAATTTGCTGCAAAGGGAAAATCGAAGGAGGAACGGGATCGACTCTGGGCAGTGCGTCATAACTGGGGAGGTGAAAAGGTTTATAGGTTGACACTGGAAATGAGCGGTTTTTATACCAAGTCTGCGCAAGTGTTGGCGAGCAATTCAGTGAGTTCCAGATACTCTACTCTTTTCTTTTTCTGAGCATTTAAAAGATTTCATTCAGTGCGTTTGTTATTTCTTTTAGTTGATCACATCAGCATCTGGAGTCATGGCCGTTTTAAAAATTGTATATGACCTCGCATCGTTAGGTATTCATCTAAATTCTCTCTCAAGATCATTGCAGGGATTTATGCCAGAGCCGTGGATTCGGCGGCTCTCGGCCTTGTTTGATAGTGCTCCTCCTCGCCCTTTCAGCGAAGTTTTCCGCAGCATTAGTGAGCAGCTGCCTGAAACTCCTTATGGCAAGGCATGTGGCCGGCGAGGCAATGGCCTCCCTCCAATGAGTTCTCCCTTCTTAGAAATCGATCCAATCGCTCTGGCTGCAGCCTCCATTGCGCAGGCAAGTTGATGTTGATAACTTCATCTTTCTCGCTTTCTTGTTTGCCATGGGAAGAGAAGAAAGAAAGAGAACAAACGCTACTGGAACGCTCCTGTGAATGCGAAGAGGCCATTTGCCTGTCGTGATGTTACTAATCTTTATGGCAGCTGCTGCTGTCTATTCAGTAAGCACGAGCATTGCTGAAGTTATTACATGCTTCCTCTTGAACAGGTACACAGTGCCCGTCTGCTTGACGGTACGTCGGTAGTGGTGAAGGTTCAACATTTGGGAATGAAGAAGTTGATGGATTCAGACTTGCGAAACATCGGACGTGTCGCCAGGTTTTTGAAAAGCCAGCTGCCTTTCGACCTCACTTCTGTAAGTTCCGTTTTTTGGGCTTCATTGTTCCTGCAAAGTGTTATTTTACACTCCTTTGTGATCGTATTCAAAGGCTCATGTTGGCAAAAAAATGGCATGTTCGGAAGCCATCCATACGTTGGGGCACAAGCAGTATGCCTTATTCACTTTCATATGTCTGCAGGACCTGGATTTTATTATTATCTGTAATGGAGAGATATTATTTGATTTGTTTTTCTTCGTCTGAATTGAACCGTTGCTCCGTAAATGAATCTTGGCTTTTTATTTTTCGGCAGATTATACAAGAGATTCAGACCACAATTCCTCTCGAGTTTGACTTCAGGAGAGAGGTGGCATTTATGCGGCACATCAAAGGGAGCCTTACAGATAACGGATTTGAAAGGGTTGTCTGCCCGAAACCTTTCACGGAGTTCTCTGCTAAGCGGATGATTGTGATGGAGGTAAAGTCCGGATATGGCTCTCTTGAAATGTCTTTAAACAAAAAATTGCCTGCACATTTAGAGCCTATGAACTAAATGTCCATGGAGGTTAGGCATTCGAGTTATTTGGTGTGACAACTTCATTCAATGTCACGATTCTTAATGTTTCTGATATAGACCTTCAGGTAGATTTGGCGATCATTCATACAATCCACTGCATCACTTCCTAGGTGACTCCTGTCTTTTGTTCTCGTTTGGTAGGAACCATCTGTTTCTGCAATTTATCATTGGCTGCAAAAGGTAGCTGCTGGCTGACGTATCACTGAGTCTGAGGGCTTTGCAGAAACTGGAAGGAATTCCATTCTCTAAGATTGTCAATTCTTCACCAGGATCCGCGATCAAGGTCAAGGCGCGCGAGGCTCTTGAAGCACTTGTGCATGCCTATGGCCAAATGCTTCTAGTTGATGGTATCTTCCATGCGGACCCTCATCCTGGAAACCTTCTTTTGATGCCGGGAGGGCGCTTGGGCCTCCTCGATTATGGCCAGTCAAAGGTGCTCTTAGAGGACACCCGCTTGAAGTTGGCTCGCCTTTTCCTCGCTCTCGCAGCTGGGGACGAAAATGAGATCAAGGAGACTCTGACAGCTGCAGGGATGGAGTTTGGCGGCCCGGGCTATGACGTAGTCAGCAATAGTGTTTTGGCCAAGTGTGCATATATGATGTTTGATACGCGACAGGTGCCAGAGGCTCTGGTGTCTCCTTTGTCCGCAGACTGCCTGCTACAGAATGCCCCACTTACAACATTCAATCGAGATATATGGCTGGTAAAAGCAGCTTTTCTGATCGCCTGTTGTCATTTGTGCTGCTGCCGAATATGTGTAGAAGTTGGCATTTGCTCTGTCAAATGTATGCAACTCAGCTCTATCTAGGGACTTCATTGTTTTTTTGGGATTCAAGGAGGAGGTAATGGTCCAAGAATGCTGCAGGCTCTGGCTCATCGAACTGCTCTCCTCTCCTTATCACCGAGAGTTCGATTTCCATCCTGATTGTGGACGCTAAACCATCCTGTTTAACACATGAATACTTTCACCGTTGCCTTCTTTGCAGGTAGTGCGTGCTGTGCTCTTGCTTCGGGGACTGTGCACTTCTCTCGACTTAGACATTTCCGCTGCCATTATCTGGCAGCCGTATGCAGCGAAAATTTTGCAGGAATCGTCAGATGCTGACAGAATTGCGAGAGTTTTCTTAGCTCAGCTTGAAGGAATGAGCGAGACAGTTCAGCTCTGAGGTAGGTCGTAGGCACGGGCCTTGGCGTGGCCCCATTCTTAGAGCTTGATCTTTAGGTTGTGAGAGCTCATGGCTTTGCTTGGAGCCATTGTACTCCAATTAGAAATGTAGCATTTTTTTTCGTGCTCCTTGTCGTGCACCGAGGTGGACTCCTATCCAATCCTATTCCCATTCATTTGCACATGTTTATTTATTTAGACATACATAGCTGTACAGCACATAAGCTTATTGCTGTCTTGAAGAGCCTTTTGCTGTCTCTCTTAACTGATGCCCTTTTGTGTGTGAACGCTAATGTCTGATCTTTTGAGTTGGGATTCGTACAGTAGAACCCTTCAGACGTTTGAAAGTGCTTCACCTTCCCTCCTTAATTGCATTAAAATCTGCGAGGCCAGTAAGCCAACCACTCTCTCTGGCCCCCTCTTGGCTGCACGTGGCGGCACTTCCATGTGCAACGACGGGAAAGTCCTAAAGACCTAAAAGAGCGGCAAAAAAGCGATAGGAAAAGCTAGAGCAGATCCAAAGAAAGATCAATGAGAGCATGGTAGAAAATTGGGGAGATACGACGAGGAAGATGGCTGAGAAGAGTGAAAAAACGAAAGGGCGGACTTATTCGTTCGTTTCAAGAGTTTTAGATTTAGGGTTTTTATGGTTTTTTGGCTAGTGCAGGAAGTGAACTGACAACCAACCGGACCCTAAAAACCCTAGAATTCTCGAAAAACCCTTGAAATTCGACTTTCTAAGGAGGATTGCTTTGAAAAGCACTTTCACTTTCGACTAAAAAGTCAAACTTGAAAAACGAGAAAGTAAGGATGTCAAAGCAGAGTAGCAAATAACCAAGAGTTGCAGTTTGCGTTTTACTATGGTGCAATTTAATTTACCGTGTAGGCGGGTTCCACTTATACAGTCCTACTGGAATGGCTGCAGTGTTTTGTGCTATCATTATTTGGAATTCTGAAGTCTTTTCCACTCTCCCCCGCTCTCTCTCCGCCTCTTCCCCTCGCTCCCTCTCCCCCTCTCCCTGGCCCTCCCCCGCGCCCTCTCCCTGCCTCACTCCCACTCCCACTCACACTCCCACCCTCCCCCTCTCCCACCCCCTCCCCCATCTCCCTCGCCCTCTCCCTCCACCTCTCCCACCCCTTCCCCCCTCCCCCTCGCCCTCTCTCTGCCCTCTCCCACCCCCCTATTCTTCGCTTTCTCCCCCCCCCCCTCTCGTCGTCCTTCTCTCCCCTCCCCCTTCCCCTTGGTCTCTATTCCTTCTCTCTTTACCCCACCTAGCACCTTCCCTTCCCTTCCCCCGCGCTCTCTCTCTCTCACTCCCGCTTCATCTCCCACTCCCCTCTTCCGCCATACTGAGCCTCGTCTGCTTCATCCCGCTCGCCGCATTCCGTCGATCCCCGTCTCTTCCCTCCCTCCTGTGTGTGTTCTTGCGCGGAATACATACATGTTTATATATGGAATGCTGACCTATTCCTGATGCCCAAACCGGGACCCCTGAACCCCCGATGAAGCAAACGCAAAGACTGAGCTTCATTCAAGGACTGACCCATCAGAGTAAGGGCGTGCCTATGCCTCGCAAGGCAACATCCATACAGGTTTTCTTCATGTTTTTCTCCTCTTTCTTTTCTCTTTTGAACTGCAAACCCACCATGGCCCACCCTCCCCTTGAGTCAGAAAAACCAACCGTCAAGCTCCGATATTAAAAACTCCAGGAACTGACGCTAACATCGAACTGCAAGTACCTCATTGAGCTATGTTGGCGACGCTAGTTGACGTCACTCTACGCTTCCTCGAACAATTCGTAGAACAGATTTGAACGCTGCCGTCCCCCTCACAGCGCATGGAACAGCGTTGCCGCCCTCTCGTGACGTCACTTTCTTCGTTCGTACTGTTCGTACTGTCCGTATTTTTCGTACGCTTCCCTTGAAATATCTCCCTGCCACGTGGCGCGTCCCGCCGTGCCGTTAGATTCGTCCTTTTTGCGCCCATTGGCTGCCGCCAGAAAGCGCGGCCTCTCATTGGCCGGTTTGGCGGAACGGCGCCCGTTTGGTATCTGCCGTCCTGCCGAACGGCGGGCGCTTAACAGCGAGCATGGAGTGCCGGGGGGGGCCGCGCCCAAAAGCTTGAAAGCGCTTCCAGGGGTAGGGAGAGAGGGAGAGGGAGAAAAGGAGGCTTGCAGGAGCTGCTGGAGGGCTTCCTGGTGGCTGCAAAGTCGGTAGATCTACGGATCTGTTGTTGAGAGTAGGCGGAGAGCCATGGCTTCCCTCTGCAATAACCAGATCGTGTCGCCTCTCCTTGCAAAGGAGTTGGTGAAGTCGGAAGATCTTGTGAGGTCGAATGTGAGGAGCAGCTTCGTCGGGCAGGCCCTGAGGGTTACTCCCTTGAACGCGGGAGTTTGCAGAGTGCAGACGGGCGCGATCCGTGTGACAAACATTGCAAGCGAGCCCAGACAAGCTTCGGCTAGCGTCAATGGAGGAGGTACTTGCATCTCGGGATGTGTGTGTGTTTGTTTGTGTCTCTGGAGGTGGCGTGCGTAAGATCTGCATGCTGCTTGGGTCTAGGTCTTGTTTGTTGATCTTGGACCAGTTGTCTGAGACCAGTTGCAAGTTCGGGCTTTGCTAATGGGAATAGAATGGGAAAGTCGCTGGTCCTGAACCTCATATTCCTTCCTTTGAAGGCAGAGTTTGTTGCAGGGCGTATGCAGCTCGGTGCTGAATGACACTCTCCTCTTGTGGCTTTTGATATGTGGTCTTGCGCTGAGAAAAATGTACCTTTGAGGTATAGATCATTAGCTTTTTAAAAGTTCTGGTTAATGTGTGAATGCCAGATGTGGATCTTGAGTTTTGAAAGATTAGACATCAGGGCATTCTTACGTTTATAGCACTCTGATAAATAAATTGATTTGTGTTGCAGCTACTCCTAAGGAGGGTGATGCGTTCAGCATTGCTGCGAACATCAAGTACCATGCGGAGTATACGCCTGTTTTTTCTCCTAAGACATTCGCTGCTCCCCAGGCATATGTTGCAACTGCACAGAGCATTCGTGATACTCTTATTCAGCGATGGAACGAGACCTTTGAGTGTTTTGAGAAAACAAATCCCAAAATGGTTTACTATTTATCCATGGAGTTTCTGCAGGTAAAGCATGTGTCTTTTACCTTCTGCGTTTTCTAGCACTTTCAGAATTATTTTCTCACAGTGAATCTTGTTGGATCCTTCTTTTCTTAAGAAATGTGTTGTGATGACCTTGACCCGCTTTTGGTAGCAGCACCCATTTCGTTTGTTGCACTAAAAGCTCGTCCAGGTTTTGTGTGCCGAAAAGGGAAATCTCGTTGTTGATCTTCAATCTAACTAACTCCATTTTTTTACCATGCAGGGCCGAGCTCTTACAAATTCTTTGGGAAACTTGGGCTTAACTGACGCCTACTCCCAGGCGTTGCAGAAGTTGGGTGTTGCATTGGAGGACCTGGTTGAGGAGGTATGCCAGATACTTTACAAAACTCTGTTTTCAGACGATAGCGCGCCTGGCCTCAAAAGGGTCTTCGATCATGTACCGATGCTGCTAGAAAGCTATTCCAAGACTAATTTAAGTGGCTGGATCTGCTGGATCAGTTTGCATCTGGCATTTGAGAATGGAGGAGCAATGCCAAAATTTACTTCTACTGTCTATTCAACTTGCTTTATGTTAGCTGATTAAGGCTGGCCTGCACTACTATTGATGAAACTAATACTGCCCTGCTAATGAATTCTATGGACTGGTATTTGCAGGAACCAAATGCTGCCTTGGGAAATGGTGGCCTTGGTCGCCTTGCGTCATGCTTCCTCGACTCTATTGCAACATTGAACTATCCTGGCTGGGGCTATGGATTGCGCTACAAGTATGGTCTGTTCAAGCAGGCTATTACTGAGGAGGGGCAGATTGAGATGGCCGAGCCCTGGCTTGAGGTCAGTTCTCTTCTGGCTTGTTATTTTGAGATATATTTTTTAAGTTAAAATGCTTTTTTTATTGCAGACCTTTCTTTATGGCGAATGCGCCTTGCTTCCATTTTTCTTTAGACTCCCTGAACTGTTATGTAAGACCTGCTGTTAAATTAAGTTTGCTAATTCAGTGATGATTTTTCTGTACTTGTAGACCGGATCACCGTGGGAAATCGTAAGGCATGACATTTCATATCCTATCAAGTTCTTTGGAGAAGTGGTGGACGGAAAGTGGGTTGGAGGTGAAAATGTGAACGCAGTTGCATATGATGTACCCATTCCTGGTTACAAGTAAGTTTGAACTAGTTATCTAAGCGCTTACACGAAGTAGTCGAATTTTACTTCTGTTCTGGTAAATCTGGAGCCATTGTTAGCTTTTGTGCGTTTGGCAAGTCCTTGTAACACATGAGACAATTGGTTCTTGATGACGTTGAATTGTTGGGCGGTTTCATCCTCTGAGAAACTGAGTTCCTTTCTTTTCAGGACCAAGAACTGCATCAGTTTGAGGTTATGGTCTGCAGTCGTGCCAGCGTCAGACTTTGATCTGGTTGCCTTCAACAATGGCGAACATGCGAAAGCAGCCCTTGCCCAGGCAAACGCAGAGAAGGTGGGGGCCGGAGATTTACCAGTGCAACTGTATTGGCATTTTCATGAATCATAATTATAGTATTTTCGACATAAGCTTCCTGCGTTATAAGGAAGTGCAATACAAAGGTTTGCTTATTCAAAATTGTTGAAAGCGAGGTTGTAAGCTATTGGTTTTCAAAGCACGTTTTCCCCAGCGACCTTCAGGAACTTCACCATCAGCTGTGATTTTGAACTCTCTGAAATACTGATGTACATATTGGACCATGTTGTTTTGCTTCCTTTTTCTTAATCAAATTATTGCTGATGCTCTTCCTGAGCCTCTTGCAGATTTGCTCCGTTCTATATCCCGGCGACAGCAGCATTGAAGGAAAGGAGCTCCGATTAAAGCAGCAGTACATGCTTTGCAGTGCTTCTCTCCAGGTACACTTGATTTTTAGTTCCTTTATTGGTGGACACCTGACTGTAGGATCATACTTAAAATATGGCTTCTATTCTATGCCTTTCGCTCTTATCATTCATTTTGTAGGGAACGTGCCCTAACCTAGCTCGTCCGTTTTTGTGGTCTACTTGGGTGCCTGGGGACGTTGTTTTTATATCAGGATATTGTTGCAACCTTCATTCGTAGGTCGGGTCCCGGTGGCCCTGTATGGGAGGAGTTCCCTAACAAGGTTGCTGTGCAAATGAATGACACTCACCCCACTCTTTGTGGCCCTGAGCTTCTGCGCATCCTTATTGACGATAAAGGCTTGTCTTGGGAGAAGGCCTACGAGATCACACAAGCGTAAGCCCGTAAAATCTTAAGCAGGACTGCTCGACTTTGTTTAATTTTAAATGGCCTCAAAACCGTTTTTTAATTGTGCCAATGTAGGCTTCTACTTTTTGGCCGAGATGGAACACTTTTCTCTCAAAGCCTGTTTATGATTGAGATGAATGAGCTTGTAGGTTCTGTACAAATTCCTTATCTTGAGAGTGTGTAGGTGTGGTGCCAGTAAACTAGTACAATAGATTACAGGTAGTTTTATTGCTCAGCGAATGGTGGTTCCTATCGCATGTGAATTTACTGCCTCTCGAATTGAATTACTTTATTTTTCTTTACTCGAAATTGGGTGTTGTGTCGGTAAGTCTGCTCTGCGAAGCAGCATTAATATTGACAGTGAACGCTGACTTGAATTTCTTCGTCTGCTGTAGAGCTGTCGCCTACACCAACCACACGGTTCTTCCGGAGGCTCTGGAGAAATGGCCACTTGACCTGGTTGAGAAACTTCTGCCACGTCACACAGAATTTATTAGAAAGATTGACGAGCTAGTGAGTTCCCAATCCTTGAAGACTTTGATTGAACTCCCCATGCTTCGTGCTGGTGTTGCTATTGTGGATAATCTATTGTGAATCAGATCTTACTAAGAGAGCATGGTTGTGTGAGTTCCTGGAACGGTTTTCGCATCTACATTAATATTAATCTATGACGCAATTAAGTGTCTGATGGTATTGAAGAACGTGCCAGCAGGAAAGTATGAAGCATATCTTTGACGACTGTGTTGTTTATGTGACAGTTTATGGAGGAGCTGATTACTGCTTTCAGCAGTGAAGAGAAGGATGTCCTCGTTGCAAGAATTGAACGCATGCGGGTGCTTGAGAATGTGGAACTTCCAGAGGGCATCAAGGCCAAGTTGGCCATTGCGGATCCTGTCAAGGCTGCAGCGGAAACTGGAACCGAGGAGGTTGTCAAGACTGAGAAGGAGGTGCCGAAGAAGGGTCTTGTCCGAATGGCGAACTTGGCTGTTGTTGAAGGCCACGCTGTGAACGGTGTTGCAGCCATTCACTCTGAGATCGTCAAGAATGAGGTCTTCAATGACTTCTACCAGGTTTGTTAACGGGCCTAAGTACTAATCGTCTCAGCTGAAGTGGCTTGCTCCTTACCTCCCTCCAGCTCCGTGTCAGTCCTAGAGAAGTATCTTCTTCTTATGAGAGTGTCTTCTTTTGATTGTATCATGATCAAGATTTCACACTAGAGGAGTTGCATGAAGTTGCTCCAGACTTGTTGCTTGCCGCAACAGCCGCTAACGACACTAATTTTTTCTTATAACCTCAAATTTATTCTCGAAGCCCTTCATGGCCTTAGACCTAGCCTATTACATAGCAGTTCCACTAACTTGTTTGAATCAACATTGCTCTGCTTCATGAGTGGGCCTTCTCGCATTAATGAAAGACTAATGAAACTTTTCTTTACTATAATCTTCTGTTATTCAGCTCTGGCCGGAGAAGTTCCAGAACAAGACAAATGGTGTGACTCCTCGCCGCTGGATGAGCTTCTGCAACCCTGAGATGAGCCAAGTTATCACCAAATGGCTCGGATCTGACGACTGGGTTTTGGATGCTGACCTCTTGCATGGTCTGGAAAAGGTTAGTTCTCTAGTAGTGTGTAAACATCTCATGTGTCATCCAATCTTCTGTACAGCATGTACTGTGGAATGTTTAATTCTGGGTCTACACATTCCTCACATCCTGCTTGAGGTTTTCTGTGGTGGCAGTTTGTTGATAACCAAGAGTTCAGGAAGGAGTGGGTGGTGGCCAAAACGGCACGAAAGGAGAAGCTTGCAGTTTACTTGAAGGAGAAGACGGGCTATGAGGTTAATACGGCGGCCCTCTTTGACATTCAGGTGCTTACCCTTACTGAAATCCGTTCGAAATTACTTGATGCAGGAGTTTCTATGAAAGGAGCACTGATGTTGACGTGCAATGCATGTCTGCTTGTTCAGCATAAGTCGAGTCGTACGTTTCACATTTGTTGGCTTAACCAAGCAAAGTCACCTTAAGCTAGTGACAGAAAAAAATGGATGTAGAAATGTAGTTTGGGAAAAAAAAGGTAAAAGGCATATCATATTCATGTGTCGTCGTTTCCAGGTTATGGCGACTGTCCAGTTGTGTTCTCAAATATAAGTCTAGCCCTTGTACGGGGAGTCGCTTGTCATGTAGTGGCCTTGTTTTCCATCCTTACTCTTCCCTTGCAGAAAAACATGGCCCTGGGACATTGAGAAGTCAGTTTCCTGTTGTTTTTCTAGGAGGTTACCATTTTCTGAGGATTCTGAAAATAAGTGATATCCAGGACTTTACTAGTCGTAGTTATAGCGTGAAAGAAATACTAGGGGTATTAGGGGTACTAGATGTATTCATATCTCTATGTATTCATAGACTCATATTCTATTTTTTTTGCTCGGATTACTACCAAGCCGAGGAAGAAAAAATATTTAATGGATATGTTTCTTCAGAGGAACATGTTGCTCTATTTAGTCTAACTTCTTGCCATAATGGTGTATTGCAATGCAGGTCAAGCGTATTCATGAGTACAAGAGGCAGTTGCTCAACATTATGGGCATCATTTACCGATACAAGAAGATGAAGGAGCTCTCCCCGGAGGAGCGCAAGGAAAAGTATGTGCCTCGGGTTTGCTTGTTCGGAGGCAAGGCCTTCGCAACCTATTGGCAGGCGAAGCGTATTGTGAAGCTCATTACAGATGTTGGCCACGTGGTGAACAACGACCCTGAGATTGGTGATCTGCTGAAGGTGGGTAAGCTGTGCACCAGCTGAGTAAGGATTGCTAATGTAAATCCTATTAGAGTTAGCACATGTCATCTGCTTCCAGATCCTAGTTCACGTTGTTTTTCCAGTGCAAGTTAGTGAACTTCCAACAGGGAATGTCGATAGTGAAGGGCCTATGAAGAAGTCACTTCATCACTGGTTTGGGCCTCTTGTGCCAAATTAGATTGATTCTGACACCTAAAACCTGAAACGTGCGGATTGATTACTATGCAGGTCATCTTTGTGCCAGATTACAACGTCAGTGTGGCAGAGGTCTTAATCCCTGCGAGTGAGCTGTCTCAGCACATCAGGTGAGACCATCAAATTCCATCTCAATTGATGTTGCTATCCCAGGATGTAGTATATGTTTTGCTCGTATACCAAACTATGAACGGCATCATTCTGTGACCGACTCCCTTCCTGTGCTATAACGCGATGGTGCCACAACAGTTTAGTGGGGGTGACATTGGTGAGAGCAGATTTCCCGTATATCACGCACCAAGTGACTTCGAAACTACAGTGTGCATTGGGAATTGTGAAAGTTGCTGAAAAATTGGTGTTTGTGAAATCCCTGTTCGCAGCACTGCTGGCATGGAGGCCAGCGGCACGAGTAACATGAAGTTTGCGATGAATGGCTGCCTGCTCATCGGGACTCTGGACGGTGCAAATGTGGAGATTCGGGAAGAAGTTGGCGAGGATAACTTCTTCCTCTTTGGAGCTTTTGCGGAAGAGATTGTAGGCCTTCGTCAGGAAAGGGCAGATGGCAAGGTGAGCTTCATGAGAGCTTCCGCGCATGTACTTTGCTTGACTCATGATCACCTCACAACAGTACATTAAGGATAGGTCAGCAGAAGAGTGGTAGTTGTGTTTCGTGTGACCACGTCGTTATGTAGCCACAGGTTGTTTTCTAATCAATTCAGGGGAGGTGTGGCATCTGAATGTCATCAGTCATGAACAGTTTCAAAAGTACACAATCTGAAGCAAGGGGAAGAATACATTAGAAGAATTTGTGCCTTTATTCATCATGTTTCCAGATAAAGGATGAATGATCACCTTCTTAACGGAGCAGTCGTCATCTTCTAAGTTAACCCGATAAACCTCACTCCAATTGCAATTTCTGAGGAATTAGGTTAATTACGTTAGTTTGCATCGAAGCCAGCGACCATTTCAATTGTCACATTCATGGTGTCAGCAAGCCATCGGATCTTTATGTTCGAGGCTTGACTGGTTCATTGATGTGGATGCAGTTTGTTGCGGACCCAAGATTTGAGGAGGTTAAGGAATACATTAGATCGGGAGTGTTTGGCAGCTACGACTTTGACCCCCTTTTGGGCTCCTTGGAGGGTAATGAGGGCTATGGCCGCGGTGACTATTTCCTGGTTGGAAAGGACTTCCCTGCTTACATTGAGTGCCAGGACAAGGTGGACGAAGCCTACAGGGACCAGGAGGTGAGAAATTCTCCTCGGAGCTCAGCACGCCTCCTTTCCTTGTTTCGTTCCTTGTTTCGGTTTACGATTATGAAATGGAAAATATGAACCGTCAGCCATTCCACCTGTAGCAAAGTTTTTCTATCAGTAATTATTCTGAAGAATCCGTCAAGGAAAAAACCAGTACCAGTAGGTTCTCGCTATGTTAATACGATCGTCTTTGTTCTTGAATCTGACACGTTGCTTTTGCTGTACACAGAGATGGGTAAGGTCATCAATCTTGAACACAGCCAATTCCGGAAAGTTCAGCAGTGATCGCACCATCAAGCAGTATTGCGAGGAAATCTGGGGCGTTACGGCCTGCCCTGTGCCCTAGACAATTCAGGTGACCACGATGAATCTCAGCTCCAAGGGGTCGATTGGCTCTACCTGACGATAAATATATTTTCTTGATGGAACAGAACAAAACGGATGTTAGAGCATGACTGTACGGTGTATTTGACTTGGCAACATAGCTCGTAGCGCAGGTGCTCTCAGTGCACCTGTGGCTATTGCATGCCGTGGCTCATTCCGCAGGGAATTCAAAATGCTGTCTCAGCTCATACAGTAGTGATGGCCTCCTCAGTTGAGGATATGGATGGCAGGAACAACACGTCGTTATAGAAGAAAGCCACGGCATCTGTGGAACTAGTCAGATTTTTTTGTCTCGCACTTTTCTGGGGAGGGAGGGGGATATCCATTGTATGGGCATATTGTTTAAAAATCTATGTCTGGAAATTCTTTACGTTGGAGGAAGTATTTTGGCTTTCTAGGAATTATTTGTTGTGAACTTGTCTATTCCAATGCCTGTCCGTTCCAGTGTCTGTTCCAAAGTTTCTCTGTTCCAATATCTACCTGTTTTAATGAAGGCGGCAGGAACTGACTCAGGCGATATTGGCAACCTCCTCTAGAAGCCGCGACGTGCCCATAGCTTTTTTTTCGTTCCTAGGTCATTTTTGTGACCGGTTCTCCATATCCCGGGCATGTAACTTTCGACTGTGTACATCTGATGGCATTGCCACTGTGATATTGACGCTAGCTTAGGTTCTTTGGCAAGGTAAAAAAAAAAAAGTGATGGTCCAAAAGTCTTCTAGTCTTCGAAAAAAAATGGCTTTTTAATTACTCAACCATCCTTTCTCCTTTTTTTCGCTGAATGCACTGTCACCATTACTCGTCACACATGCCACGTGAAGACAAGCTTGCTGACATTACCTTACCCCAAGCAGCCACCCTACCTTGCTCATGCATAACCTGTGCATAATTTAATGTGTTTCAATCGGACCAGTGGCATTGATCTCACGATGGCAATGCCATCAAGTGCACATGAACAAAATCAGCATGGGGAACGACGAGGGGTCCAATTGCACACACGCAGATGGCAGTAACGTGGTCTTGCCCAGTACGGTAACACCAACAACAAACAATGTATCTGATGGGCAAAATCAATTGTAACGTGTGCAATGTTTTGCGTTTTGCCTGCCAAGGGATGGTGAAGCAGCTGCGGCCATGCAAGCATGCATACAACCGAACAGAAACAGAGCACGAACAGAAAAGAGTTAGCGAGCAGACATTGCCAAACGATATACGGTACTGCAGCTTCCTGGAAGGAAGCTGAAATATACATTTGTAGAACATTAACACACGGATTGTAGGGACACACAATCCTAATTTTATATACATTACAAACCTGCCAAACGGAATAACAGAACTACGATAGTATAATCCTCCTACCATACAATACATGATCCTCCTACCCACTTACAACCTTTGTGAACATATGCCCCCTAAGTTGTTCGTAGTGCTCCTCTTGTATCCTTCAGTTCTCCACTCTGAGCGTTCACTTTAGAACTTGAGCAGGCCATGCACCGACTTCCATCCCTTTTGCAAATGGAATCCCCATTTGAATGGAACTGGAACCTCAATTCTTCCACATCGGTCAAGACCTCCTCGTACGTAGGCCCTCGTGTGCAAACAGATATAAACATGATTACCCTTCCACACTAAGTAGGGAATGGTCCACCTTAAATCTCAACAGGACCTAACCAACCACAAAAACAAAAGCCTCGGAGACACCCATGGTCGCTTACCATCCAAGAGCAAAGGTCTAGATCCTTTCCTATCTCGCATCCACAGTCTCCACTCTGATAAAATAATGTGAGCGGATATACCTTTGAGCGAAAAATTCGCACGTTTTAAGCGCAATTTAATATGATGCAGGCACAGAAAGCGGATCTGCCGACGAAGCGGAACCGTTTCCTGTCAACAGAGGCACCTGGACATGTGGGAACTCCGCATTACCGCCGAAGAATGCACCTTCATTAATCACAATCGCGGCTGCCTTCACCAGCAGGTCTTGCTGTGCAGCATAGAACTTCGCCGACGACTGCCCAGACAATCCCAAATGCAGAGTCAGGCCGAGTCGGCAACGGCAAGCATTCTACAAAAGCGTCTATAAGTGCATAGCAGAGAAAAGGTTCGAGTGCCTTGTAATACCATGCTTTTGGCGGTTGCTTTCAGCTCCAGTATGAGGTTGTTGGAGCCGAGAGACTTGAGGTAGCACACGGGTTTACTTATCACGGTGTCGAGAGTATTCTGCTGAAGCATCATCAGTGTGATCTTTGAAGTGATGGCACCAACTCGCAGAATGTCCTCATTGCGGAGTGCAAAGCTGGCTTCAAGATTACGATGAGTGGCTCTTGACATGTTGGTGATTACCTGCATCAGAAGATAAAATCTTTAGCACTTTATGTTGTCTTTCCCAAAATCAATCTCCCCAAAAAACCATAAGCAAATATTGCGAAATGTTTTCCTGCAGTTCCCGTCAACAACAAGCCCCTAAAATTCCCTGCTGCACCCGTTCAATGAAAATCACCATATCAGGGTAAATCTTGACGCATTCAAAAAGCAAAAGGACCTCGCGTAAAAAGGTACGAACACTTAGCAGAATCCTTCACTCCTTTACTCACCATATTGGTGAAGACCTGATTAGGCACTGTGATTTGCATCCTGTCAAATCCCTGCAGCTTGGTCTGAAAGAATCCAATGTCCTGCACTACTCCTGAGAACGACCCTGCCTGCACCACCCAACGCCCCACTTCCCACTCACATCCAAACTGACAACCAACATCGCCGGCTTTTCCCTTTAAGCAAGTGAAAGAAATGAAGGCTCCTAGGGAGAAAACAGCAAAGAACAAAATCAAACCAAAATCAAAATAAAACAAAAAAAACAAAATAAAAAACAACAAAATCAAAACAAAATCAAAAAAACAAAATCAAGAACAAAATCAGACCTTAATGGTCTCCCCAATGACAAAGGGGCGAGTGAGCCACAAAACCAACCCTCCAAAAAAGTTGGTCACCACTTCCTTGGATGCCAAACCGACCGCAAGACCTGCGCATGATCCCTTAACAATCTCAGTTTGAGCAGTGTCCAAACTCATCCTCAAAAGCGCAAAAAAGAGCAAAACAGCAGCGATGCTTTTATGAACATGGCGACATGTCATATACTGTGGCTATCCACTTGCTTAGTTGCCATCCATACCAGTGAATCCTCCAAAGGCAGCAAGAGATCGCAGTGGAACCCCTACACTCTCTGCTGCAGTAAGGATTCCCATCACAACAAGAAATGTTGTGCTCAAGCGATCAATGGCAACGAGTCGAGGCTGGACGGAAATCACCCACAGGCAATCAGAGATGTTAGAAGTGTCTCCAGTGAGGCCGATATTTGCCATATTTAGTTAATAAACATAAAGGGGTTCGTTCCAAGGGAAGATATGCGTTTGTTCACCTTGTCAAGCTTGCTATTCCCTTCATAGCTCGATAAGATACAACTCTTCCAACCGAAGAGGCACCATGTGAGAGAACCCACAAATGCAACTGTTCGCACTTGCCCCATCAATACATTGTCGAAGGGAACGCGGACCAAAGGCAGGAAAACCCTCGCCCTGTTGACCATATCCACCAGCCATTCAAACTTAGCTCTCGCTTCTTACAATGGAAGAAGGTGATTTGATTCAGAGCTGAAAAGGAGAAACATGGAAGAAGGTTTGTAATTGTGGTTGACTGATTTGGTTGGCCTTTCTACTGATGATATAAAAGTTTCTTTCCAATCTTTTGGGGTCGAAATATTACAATCGCGTGATGGCAAGAATAATGGTGAAGAACTTGGTAGGTTCAGCCAGCGCAAAGAAACCCGAACGGGAATACTTTTCTTCCAATGCCTCATTATCATGCAATGCATATCTGCTCCACATCCTGCAGAGTACAAACTGGAAACACATTACAGGAGTGCAAGGATGCAAAGCAGTAACAACGAGAAAAAACAACGCATAGCATACAACCTCATGAATGTCAAGATTAAGTTGCGAACGTTGATTGTTGTCAATTTTCCTGCATCCAAGGAACTGCGCATCCTTGCAGGCCATTTCCCCACTGACCAAGATCAAAATTGAGAACCCACCGAAAGAGGTGATAGCACATTTTATCCACGTATCGGATGACAGTCAGCGCAATCGCCAGCAGGAGAGTCTCCCGGACGAAAAGCACTGCCTGCAAGGAGCAACAGTTTGTCGACATGTCAAAGCCCGGTGCATTGTCAAGTAACATCTCAAAAGCAAAACTCATAAAAAATCTGTTGCACAACATGAGCGCACACTCACTCATCAGAAAAAAAAGGCAATTTCCCACCTCTGTCCATTTTAGCTGAGAGATTGCTCAGCTATAAACCAAAAGCTACCTAAAAAACATCAGCCATACCTCTATACCACCACCATAGAGTGGCGGATGAATGTGCTGCATACCCTGGGAAATGTAGGCTTCAAGAGCATATAACTCACTGAGCACAGGCAGAAATGCGTGTTCAGACGTCTCGATGCATTCCTTCCAATTTTCTTTCCTCTCAAAAAACAGCTTAGAAAAGGATTTTCCCCGCAAATCGGTGCACGCAATGGGTGTACTGTACTTTAATGACCGTCTTAAAACAAGGTTTAAGTAATTTACTCAAAAGGTCCTCCAAGTCGGGACACAGGCTTCTACTCTTTACGCCTCAAAAAATAAAACCACGCTCAAACCCGGATACGAGTGACATATGAGATAACCATATGTCACATCTACATGATGCTGGTCCTTGTGACCAAGGCTGCTAACCAGTGCCTATCAGCTACTTCCCTGCATCATACATCACCAATGCCACACAAATCTTCTCGCCCGAAAAATCTGCAAAAGCAGTTTCAAGCAGCCCTTTGGACTCCCGCATTGCACCACCACTTCGAATCCTTCTCACCTCAAAGCCGCCAGGCACTCCTAACTTCACTTGTGCTCCCCATTCAGCCCTCCCTAAAGCAAGCCACTCCGTTCAAAATTCATCTCTCACCAGTGGCTCACAGCTGTGCAGCTTCTGATGCAAGCCTTCAGGCAGCCAGAAGAGCCAATCTTGCATGTCCGGCTTGCAGGTCGGGCAGGGCGGCTGCAGTTTGTGCCAAATCCAACGGCTGATATTATCCAAGAAGCTGTCCTCGGTGTTTCCCAGAAACGCGTTGACACTGGACGCGGCGGCGGCTGCTGCTGACGTTGGAGCTGCAGCAGCCTCTGTGGCGAGAGCCCCATGCGCGCCCGGAACCCCAGATGTTTGGATGGGGGATGCAGCAGCTCTCCGCGTTGAACGTGAATGGAACGACGTCCTTCTTAAGGATAGTAGAGACTTCGGGGTGAAGGTGGAGCACAGATAAATGCGGCTTTTCTGTAACAAAGGAAGGATCGAAAGTGAGGCATTAGACCTTCATCTATTCCTCTCGGTCTTCCTTCCCTCTCTCCCTTTGATGCTAGCACGAGAAGCCTCTTTCTACCTCCATCTTTGCAAGAAATAACCCTAAAATGCTCGTGCATTGCACGTGATTGCAAAACTCCGAATGTTGCAAGAGCACGCAAGCAGCATTCCATTCCCTTCCAGCTCCACGCACCTTCCGAGAGGCATCGACAGCGACGCCTGCAGCACTCGCCTCCAAGCAGCCCGAGGCGCGCCCAGCCAGAAGGCGAGAGGAGGCGAGAGCAGCCATGGCCGCTCAGCTGCATGCAAGCGAGGGCCTCCCTCCCTCTCTAAAGGGCTCTCAGGAAAGAAGACTGCCACGTGTCGCCTTGGCACGCGCGCTGACGTCATCGAAAGCCCTTCTTCAATCTCCGGGCTACTGCTGACATCACCCATCAAGCGTGTGATGGTTTTATTGGCTACTTATGCCGTCATCTTAACCTTTTCGGTTTCGTACGGTCACCGAAACTGGGCTTCGACGGAAAGTTCGGGGGGAGAAAAGCTATACGTTTTAAACCGGACGACGGTCAACCAGTCGGGTGGCGCCATGTGACGCCAAATTTGTCGTTTACGGACCCTGAGGACCCGCCTTGACTCGGGTTGAAAAAGTGGGCTCGGCTCCTAGCCGCCCTTGCCCGGGACGATATATTGAACATATCGCCCGGAAAGCTATCGCGATATATTGCGAGACATCGATTTTAGCATCGCAGGCGCACCTTCAACGTCTGACGTCCAAAACGATGCTCGAGGGAGTTCAAGCCCCTCTAAAACCCGAAACCTCCGCAAGGCCCCTTCTGGGCACGAACATCTCTCATAGGAATTTCCCTGCAGGAACGAACAAGTTGAAAATTTCTGTGTCTAGCTCTTAAGATTGATGAGGGGTTTAGGCACTTCCAAGTGTTTAAAGTAACTCAGAGTTTCGGAAATGTAGAGGATGTCGGGTTTCCACTCACCCTGCGAGTCCGTACAATATCAGTCAGACAAAGGCAAGCTTCGACTTCGGTAACCCCCAACACCCATACAGTGCAAACAATGCAAATCCTACAACCCTTACTTACCACGTAGACATGCTAACATGAAGCCTTAAACCCTGATTTCCACAAAACCTGAACCATAATCCCTAAGCATCCCACGATCTCTTCCAAACCCCGTGCGGGACGTGACATGGGCTCCCTCCCTCCCTCCCTCCCTAGACCATGAGGCCGTGCGCATGACATGGCCATGATGGCCTCATGACTTCATGAGCCACAAGCCGTTCCGTTGACGGCGGGATGTTCGCCGATATGGAAATACCGCCGGTCTGTAGCCCAAGCAACCTGCCGACCGCCAGACGGCCGACTAGATGCTCGTGGCCCACGCCTCCGTACAGTATGTACATAATTCCATTTGCGACTTCAGACCGAGGTTCGACGGCAGGCCCTGCATGAATCGCGCGTTTTACGGCCCAAGGACGGTCCGTTTGCGCCGCCCTAATCTCGGAGCGCATCGCAGCCGTCCATTTAACCCCTTTTTTTGTACTCGTGGAAAAATTCCGTGGCATGTGGCACGTGCCCGCCCTACCGTACTGTATCTGCAAACCTACAGTACAGTGTAGTTTCATGCCGTACCGTACGGCATGCATACGGACGGTATGGGCCCTGGCTACCCCTTGGCGTGGGTGCCGGCGGGGGGATTAGGGTTAGGGTTAGGGTTAGGGTTAGGGTTAGGGTTAGGGTTAGGGTTAGGGTTAGGGTTAGGGTTAGGGTTAGGGTTAGGGTTAGGGTTAGGGTTAGGGTTAGGGTTAGGGTTAGGGTTAGGGTTAGGGTTAGGGTTAGGGTTAGGGTTAGGGTTAGGGTTAGGGTTAGGGTTAGGGTTAGGGTTAGGGTTAGGGTTAGGGTTAGGGTTAGGGTTAGGGTTAGGGTTAGGGTTAGGGTTAGGGTTAGGGTTAGGGTTAGGGTTAGGGTTAGGGTTAGGGTTAGGGTTAGGGTTAGGGTTAGGGTTAGGGTTAGGGTTAGGGTTAGGGTGGAGAGGAGAGGAGAGGGGAGGAGAGGGGAGGAGAGGGGAGGGGCAGCCATGGAGGAAGATGATGACTTTGGCGCCCTGTATGAGAATATTGGGGTTGAGGAGGGCATGGAAGCAGGGGAGGACGAGTTGGATTACGACGACAGGGAGTATGCTGGCTTGCCCGTGGGGGTCTCGGACGACGAGGATGAGGACGAAGAGGAAGAGATGCTATATGGCACTCCTGCTACAGGCCCTCCCGCTAAGAAGAGCATTCAGCCTACATTTTCCGTATCGACACCGGCATTTGTACAGGCATCTGTGGCATCGGTGGTAGGAGCAGCAGCTCCAGCAACAGCAGCAGCAGCTCCAGCAATAACAGCAGCAGCTCCATCAATAGCAGCAGCAGCTCCAGCAACAGCAGCAGCAGCTCCAGCAACAGCAGCAGCAGCTCCAGCAACAGCAGCAGCAGTTCCAGCAACAGCAGCAGCAGCTCCAGCAACAGCAGCAGAAGCTTCAGCAACAGCAGCAGCAGCTCCAGCAATAGCAGCCGCAGCTCCAGCAACAGCAGCAGCAGCTCCAGCGAAAGCAGCAGCAGCTCCAGCAACAGCAGTTGCATCCACTGGAGCACAGGATGAGGTGGCTAGGAGCTCAAACCAACAGCCCACCATACGGAGAGGGGAAGTGGAGGATGACGATGGGGAAGAAGATGATCTTTACGCGCAGCTCTACGGTGAGGCTCCTTCCTCAACTGCTACCAAGACAGAAACAGCCATGGCCGTCTATACTCTATCTTCTTCGCCTTCTCCACATTTAAGTGCCCCTGGGGTCGTCTCAGAACTTTTCTGGCCCACCAGGGCAGCATATACAGAACAAAATGCTGAAACCAGCAAGTTGCCTGGCGGCGAGAAAGTAGATTTTGCGAGAACGGCATGCGAGGCAGAAATAAGAGGCGTAGGGGGGATAGAAGCAGACGCAGCTGATAGGATTTGCAACAGGGAAGTGCAAAATGAATTCGAAACGTCTCCAAGTGGTATTGAGAATTCATTTGGGGGTAATACGACGCTTCCAGGTGCTGTTGCATCTCATAAGGACACACGAGAAGTTTTAATCGGTGAGCATCTATTTAGAGTTGCTCGAGGTGAAAGGGAAGCAACTACAGATGGTGGATCCACACAAGAGAAGTACGAACAAAGAGCGGCTGATCAAGCTCTTGGTCAGGGTGCGCAAAGAAGTGAATTCTGCCTAAACGGTGAAAGCCAGAAAAAAAGTTTAGGAGAGGTAGTGGAAGCAACTTCGCTCTACACCCAAGATGCACTTGGAGTAAATGAAACTGTCCCAATTGGTAAAATTCGTACTGCAGACGAAGGATCATTTCAAGTCGGGCGAACTGACATATCAAGAGAAAACAATGATTCAACTTTGACGGGTGTTGTCAGGCAGTTTAACAGTGTACATGTTAGGCAGGATGGACTGAAAGGTGAATGGTACGACAGCAATGTGGAAGACGTTGTTGAGGGCTCGGGCAAAGGAGTCCAGGAAAGTGGGATTCATGGTGAAACTGAAACCCAGGTTGACGTTGTCGGCCATACAGCAGGGAGCAGCAATGGTGTAGGTGAAGGTGGATATGGAGTGGATCTTGAAGGACCTGGACCTGCAGGTTTAGTTGTTGAAACCGGTAGTGCTGGTCCAACTTCTGTGGAGGAATTGATTGAACAGGCGCAAGAGGGTGACATGGATTGGGTTTCGGGGTTGAAAGGAGATGGGATTGAGGCTGCAGTGGAAGACGAAGACGAGAGCGGGAGTGAGGACGACCTCCAAATTGTATTGAATGAGGAGCCTCCCCTATCATACGCCGGACGTGGCCCTTATCAGCAGATGGCCCAGCAGCAGCATCTCCACAGTGCAGCTCTGCTTGGAAGTGTGAATGAAGCGAGCGGTTTTGTGGAAGGTGAGGAGTTTGAGGACAGTGAAGATGACGACGATTTGGTTATTGTGGCCGATGAGCCACTGGCAGACGGTGACGACCCGTGGGCCCGCAGCCAACCCCTTACAGAATCTGGCGCCGGTGGAGCTCCTAGCATGCCTTCTCTAGAGGGTGAGCAAGTTGGTGCCGTCCAAGGGGTTGCTGAACAGCGATCAACTGCATTGCTAGGGCAACCTCCAGTAGGTCCTCGGGGCGCCTTATCCGGAGCCCGCGTTGCAGGCCAGCCTGTTGTTTCTCCGTACATGAAGGTGAGGCCACAGGATTGGAATTTCGCTAATTGTAGGTTCTCAGATTTTTCTTCCAGACTCCATGAGCGCATTTTTTTGGCTTAAGCGTGGTTATTTAATGGAACTTTCTTCTCGATTTGATTAGTGCAGTAATGTCACTGTTGTTCAAAGGCCAAAAATCAGTCGGATTTCGGTGTTGCTGAATTGGCTTTCTGTATTCTTCTGGAATAAAGAAGGCTAATGGCCCAAAAAGTGTTCATCAATAACCTCCAATATTTATTTGCAAGGTTTTTTGTTTGTTACTCTTGCTCTTATCGTTGCTGTGTTAACGTGGCATGGGTGGGTTGTGAACAGTATGTGCGGCCAGGTGCCGCTAATGCCTTGACTGGCGTTACTGCCACAACAGGGCCAGCAGGTCCTGCTATTGGTGGAGCCACAGGAGAGACTGGTCCAGGCACTGCCGGTCGTTCCTCGGGTGCTGGACGCGGTGACTGGGCATGGGGTTCAGCGCAGCAGCGGCATGCGTGGGGAGGAGAGACCGTCCGGGAGTTTATGCTTCCACCGAACAAGTGAGTTGTAGAACTTTTGTATAAATGGCTGGCCTAGATTGCATCCACTTGCCAGCATTTGGCGGCCCTCTCGGTCCCAGGCGAAGGATGCATTCAATACCTAGCTATCTGGTCTTACAGAACATGTTAGCTGAAGTTGCTGCAAAGAGGAAGTGGTACAGTTGTTAATGGCAGGAACCTTTTGTTGTCGTTTTTCTTGACGTTGGAAAAATTTGAGAGTCTTTTTTGTACGTTGTATCCAATTCCATTTATTCACTTTCAGTTCAAACACTCGCGGATTCATCCTCTTAGTATATTAAGACCTGTTTGGGATGATGGATCTACATTTGCCCAAGCTTATGCAAGGAACTAAAGGCTTTCTATACTGAGTTTGTGACACTGAGTGTGATGGAATTGTCCAAAAGCTTGTTTTCTCGTTGCTTATTCCAATTTGCTCATTGGAATCGCTTTCAAGTCCTTCAATTCTAGAGAAAGTTTTGCCACCATTTCGGAAAGTGGAATTTGTAGTTCCTATCAGATGTGAATATTTCCTGACATGTCAGTTGTCATATACTTGCTGGCCCTGTTACAGGTCCTTGTTCGAGGTGAACGTTGATGAATTGGAAGATAAGCCATGGCGTCGACCACAAGCAGATGTCTCTGATTACTTTAATTTCGACCTCAATGAGAGCTCCTGGCAGGAGTATTGTCGTCAACTGGTAAGCATCAAATAGCCTGCCCACCTTTTGCTAAACCAATGTGTGTAGTCTGGTGTTTCAGTTTTCGACATGAAACATGAGATATATACAGCCACGTCTGGTGTAGGGAAGGTTGAATGTTTAGCATTTTCTGTTTCTGAAATTTGAGGAACTTCGCACTATCCTGGTTCCCAAGTCGTGCATTTTTCCCAAAGCCTGCGATGAGAACTCCAATGCACCTCATTTTGGAAGAGCGAAGGCAAGTTTTGTCTTTAAATGTCGCAAAGAATGATGCCAATTGAACAGGAAAGACCTCTACTTGCGATGCCAGAAAGTCTCTCGACTGTGTCTTTGGATACTCGTTAGAGAGGCAACATTAATGTGATCACCCTTCTGAAGGTGGTTTTGAAGTCTGATTCCCATCATAGTAGCGCTACTTGACGGTATCATGTCGTTTCTGAAGTTCGCGAGAGATATGGTCAAGTTTCAATTAGAATCTGTGTCTGTATTCACCAAATTGTCGGAATGGACTTGGCGGGGTCTCTGCAGGCACAGCTCAAGGAAGAAGCTACTGGGAGCAAGATACGGGTGTATGAGAGCAACAGAGGCGAGCAGGTATCTTTTTTTACTTGTAGGAATATACAACGGCACTTGTTTGTCTGTCTTTTCTTTTTGCATCAGTAGCAAGAAGTATTGAAGAGCAGTGTGACAACAGCTGCGGCAATGCTCTCGGCTTATCGTTGGAGGTGCTGACCCTATTTCACGGAGCACTGTTTACCGCTCATATTAGGGAATGCACACTGTACTTCAAAGCAAATTTGCAAAAGAAGGTTGTGAGATTCTGCCTCCAACCCAGTTGCTATTTATCCAGCTTAGTTATCTAAAGCGTAATTCGGGAGCTGTTCCGAACAGGAGTATGATCCCGAGCTTCCCCCGGAGTTGGCTGCTGCTGCCGGCATTCCTGAACGTGGGGGGCCTTCGACCGATGGCGGGGGGAAAGGTCGAGGGGGGCAGGTGACTTTCCGCTTCTTGACCATCGTTGGTCAAGGTCTCATTGCAGACCTTTGTTCAACACATGGAATTTTTTTTCTTTTTTGGCAACCTTGAATGATATTGTCCCTGGTTTACAGTGTGCAACATGTCATGAGGGAACTATCTAGCACATAAATCTGTCAGTCAGACTCATGTGAAGGTCGAACGTGCTTCTTGTTTTGAAGTACCCTGAATACATACAGACGCTGCAAAACCCTGATTAACGCTCATGTTCAAGTCTATTTACTTCTCTTTTTAAACTACATCTTCCTATTCGGAGATTGTTCTTGAGAGGGGATGCGGAAAGGCAATGGTATGCAAGGAGATGCAGGGGAAGACATGATGATAGCCTTAAGGAATCACGTCACTTATTGACTGATTGATTGAAAGTCTAGATGCAGTGTTGCTTGTTTTTGTCTAGTTTTCATGTCCGTCAGACTAATTGAAGAGCATTTGTGGCTTCAATGTTTGTGGTAAACTTTTTTGTCAAGTTAGAACTAGTTATGGCAAGTGAACTGAGCACATGTCATGCGAGTTGTTTACCCTAAAAACACTGATGGTACAGTAGATCGTTGACCTCCTTTGACTCGTTGTCATGGCTACAGGTTCAACTGCTCGGACGTGCCATTCAAGTTGAGGGTGGAGGAGGAGAGCGTCGGCCTTCAAGTGATATGCGCAGACAGAGACCTTTGGATCCTGATGTCATCATCGAGGTAATTTAGTGTCTGACTGAAAGTGTATAAGGTGTTGCCTGGCTAGGAATGTTCCAAATGAATAGATGCTGTCCTAAGTAGCACCGGGCATCAAATAATTCTCGGCGCTAACCGTTAGATAGGCGAGTGTGACCTGTTCCCATATCTAACTAGCTGTAGAGCACCATGCCATTTCTGGATAGGTTCACTTTTGCTCATCCATGACAATGGCCACGTTTAAAGGGGACTCCCATTCTCTTTTTTTTTTTTTTTTTTAATGCCGAGCACCATACTTCACCTTGTGGGAAGGACCAATCTGCGTGCTGAAAGAAAGAATCTCGTTCGGTGTTTACTGCCAAGGAATTGACAAAGCATTTTTGGATGCAGATCAAGCTGCTAAATCTCGACGATTTTGGGAACCCCCTACCAGAACCAGCAGCTCCTTCTCCGGATAACAAAAAGACACCGAAACTAAACCAAAAGTCCGAGGGTACTCAAGGAGATTCCGGAGTTATGTTAGAAGGAACAGCAGCAGACACGCGAATGAAAGACGACCTTCACATGAAGGAGGAGACCTTGCAACAGTCACATGGGGTCCGATCTCGCCAGTCCACCCCGCAACGGAGCGGTATGAGTCGACCGCCATGGCCTGTTGGCGAAGAGGGTGGACCTCTCCCTAACGGCATGTGGGAGAGAATGCCGCTTTTGCCGGGTCCGGGAATGCGGAGAGGAGGAGGACCCATCCGAGGTGGCCTTCCTATGGGGCCGGGGCATGCCATGGGTCCAATGGCTGGAATTGGGCCTATGGGGCTTCAAGGGCCAATTGGACCAGGCCATATATTGCCACTAATGGGACCTGGGTATCCACCGGGCGCGAATTTGCCACATAGGTGTGTGATTCGAGCTGATTGGAATGATCATCAACTGGGAATGCGCCGCACAGGGTATTGTTGATGACGAGATTCGTATTTGGAAGGAAGAGGGTAGTTGTAGTGGAAAGGATGAGATGAAGGTGCTGGAGGCCCGTTGCGGGGGGTCATCAGCATTGTGACAGATATAGGTCTTGAAGAGGTGGAGTTATGGTCGATCTGGTAGTTGAGAGATGCAAGGTTTGTCCGGCTACACTTAAGCTCTGAGGGTTGATTGGGACACATTGTCTGTGCAGGTTACTGCCCAATGCTGCTGCTTTTGGGGGCCTGCCTCCTGGGACTGGTTTGAGGCCATCAATGATGCCTCCTATGGGCCCGGAAGATCATTCTATGTCATTTGGAGCCCACCACGAATTCCAAGGTGGTACAAGGTGAGGACTTATCATTATTACTTACTCGTGTCCTTTCCCTTTCTATGCTTTCGTCTTTTGACATTTTGTAAATACTTAGCACAGTCAAGAAGACTGAAATTTACAAGGAGACGTTACCGAACCAGTTGATCTTGACTTTATGTAGAGATAATGATTGTTCTACTGGGTATCTTTGTAAGCTTTGACGAAGTCGTATAGTTAGCTGCGCGAAAGCGAGCATTCTTCGCCTGCTGTGTTGCAGCAGTTCTTGTACATTGGTGAAAGATTTCAATGTTTGACGGTAACCAAAAATGTTTGACGTGTTGATGACAATTTTGATCGACTTATAGCACTGGGTATTCCTTGTTGTGTGGCAAACAGAGCCGTTGAACGGATGAGTCCTCCATCACCCCCTGCGACAGCTTTTCACAGGAAACCACTTCCTGATTTACATGGCCCAAAACGAGGAAGCAACATGGATGATGAGACGAGGGCGAAAGAGCATCTGGTCTCTTCAAGAAACAGGGAGGAGGAATCTGAGGAAGAGAGCGAAGATGAGGATGAGGATGAAGATGATGAAGGTGAGGATGAGCAAGAGGAGAACGAAGAGGATGAGGAGGAGGCGGAAATGGAGAATCAGAAGGAAAGGGCGAGACGAGAGGCTGCAATGCATCGGCGAAATGTTCCCAAGGAACGGAGTGCAGATAGGTCCCGCCCAAAAGCTAAAGAATGGTCACCGCCGCAGAGTCTGTCAGACGAAAACCGGTTCAGAAAAAGAGAAAGCGGTGATTGGGGACAGGGAGAGGAGAGTGCAGCTATGATTGAGAGCAGGAGTAGGCGGAAAGCAGAGGACCGTGTAGCAGTATCTCGGCCTGGACAGGATGACCAGTTTGTACGACGGACAACTTCAAGAGATGAGAGCAGCAGGTTACGTCGTACCTCTGAACGCAGCAATAGAGTTGAAGAGCGGTCCGTTGCTTCACGAGATCGGGAATCTGCTAGGACAGGGAAGGGATGGAATGATGCAGAGTGGAAAGAATCAGGAAGAAGCCCTCACGGGCAAACTGCTGCTGTGAATGCTGTCTATAGTGGGAGGAGTGGTGTGAGGGGTGAGAGGGGACCAACTAGTGAGGGAGATCGAAGGCAAGACAGGGGCAGTTGGGAGGAGCCCCCCATGCGTAATGAACCCAGGAAGGGAGCAGAACGTGCGATGCGACGAGAAGATGGGTTGAGAGAGAGAAAGAGGCCGAATGAGAGAGCTGAAGAGGCCATCATTCGTATGGAACGTGGCCCGAGGTACAGCAGTGATCCTCGTTCGGTTGCTGACCGAGTGCATGGCGAGGAAGGTAAAGGTGGACGTGGCGAATCTTTGAAGGAATCATCACGGAGAAGAGCATTGGAAGACGAGCGTTCAAGAGAATCGCGGCGGTCGGATAATGTCTCAAGACCGGTGGAAGTCTTGGAGCGTGGTCGGAGAGTAGAGAAGGACAAAAGGAGAGATGCAGTCAATGACCGACCAGGAACCCGATCTATTGAACCCCCGGATGACCGAAATGCTGAACGTTTACATAATCGTGATCGTGATCGTGAACGTGAACGTGAACGCGAGCGGGAGAGAACATCAGACCGAGAGCGCAACAGTGTCCGTGATAGCCGGGGAATTGAATGGGAACAAACGCGGCCCAAGAAAAGGCGAACAGAGGACTGGGCAAGAGAAGCAGAACCTTCCCGTGTCCATCGTCATGAAGATCATGCAGCTGAACGGGGGGTCGATTCGCGAGGACCGATTGCCAGTAGTGGTGATTGGCAACGCAGGGGAAAGCGTGGGCAGGAGGGAGGGGAAGAGCATGAGAGGACCGCTGGCGAGAACATTGTGGATTCTGGACAGCGTCATGGAAATGGAGTTGCTGTTAATAAACGACGAGTTGTCACAGAGGACGAGGGCACGGCTGAGCCTAGTGAAAAAGTGGGTGGAACCATATGCATTGCTCTATTTCTTTTTGCAGATAATCGCGTGCGTGCACATATCGGTCCTGAATTCGTTGACATTTGTTTAGGGACTCGTTTCTTGGGTTTTTTCTTTGTTTGTTTGTTTTTTTTTGTTTGTGAAGAAGCCATTACGGGGGATGGTTTAAGAATTACCAAGCCATGCTCATTAGGTTTCCGCTTGTGGAGATGACAACAGCATAGTTTTGCAGGATCTGCATGCTCAGATAGTTCCTTTCTATGGTAAGGCTCATGACTGGTGGGTGGCTTTAAATGCAGACGAAAAGAAGACGCTCCGATGATCATGTCGAGGTTGACGCATCTAGTCATCCGGCTGATCGTAAAGATCATGAAGCAACTGCTAATGGGCGACGCAAACGGGATCGAATTCCAGGAGCCATGGAGACAGGAGTTGGTAGTCGGGAGGACGTTGGCATGCAGACAGGGCGAGTGGGAAGGTCACGATTCGAGCGTTGGAACAGTGTAAAGAGTGTTGAAGAAGATAGAGATGTTGACGATAACAATGCATCTGCAGGTTTAGGAGGAAAGGTCAGAGATGAGATGAGTCAGAGAGGCAGAGATGTGCCCGACAAACAAGTAGATCGTGAAGCTAGTAGTCGCCATCTTCAAGGGGGTTCTGAGCGGCCCCTTACAGAACATGTCAGGGAGATGGGGTCAAGGCATCATAACAGACATAAGGCTGCAGAAAATGTTCAAGCTAAGGACCCTTCAACTTTGAAGGAGGCTCTGGACATTTCTGATAATCAGCCGGTGAAAACCGAGAAGGTGCAGAGGCGGGAGGCAGGTGAGGGAAGAAACTTTGAAGGAGGGAAAAAGGAAGGAGGGGGAAGCCGGCCGAGTGTTAGCAGTGCGAAAGATATGAAGACTGGAGTGGGACGAGTGAAAGATGAAGGTGGCCACCCGCAAGATACTCATCCTCGTCAATCGGCACAAGGGAACAAAGAAAAGGCCCCAGAGGGCTTAGAAATTGAAGAAGTGCGCAAGCGCAGACGAGAACGCTTTGGACCCATAGGGGAAGACTTAGTCGCAAAAGCAAGTTCTGCTAAGGTGCATGATGAGGAGGCCAAGGCAGACAGGCCGGCTCGTAAGCGGCGATGGGCCTGAGGGGACAGCCGGACCTTCGCTACTGGAGGGAATGCGGACCTCCTTTCAGCTAAAGAGTTGGAGATGCGAAGAGTTCGTTCAATGAGATAGGCATGCTCCTTGGAGAGTATGAGAGGCTGGGGTCATATTGTGTACAGTTGAAAGGAGGGGTGGTGGGGAAGGGGATGCACTAGTTCACTTTCTTAATGGTCAAATTCTTTCCCCAGCTCCGCGGAGTCTACACTCTCTCCTGCAAGTTAGATGTCGACCTTTTGAGCCCCATGTTTAAGTCTTTTAGAAAGCAACCCACAATGCCTTAGATTGATTTTGCTGATCAGGAGAAAACTTGTTTTCACTGCCTGGTGTTATTGGCGTAAGGCAAGTGTCTCTTCTCCCAAATTTTGCCAGCTGGACTCTCGGGCCCATGCCTCATGTCCACAGTTTGAAGGCCTGCTCTAAGCCTCGCGATCCTTCAAAGTGTCCAAACATTCTTTATTTGTTCCTTGCGAGTAAGAATCACAAGATTCCCAAATCCCTACTGCAAACGTGTGTGCAGTGAACTACTTGTGCCGAATTGTCTATTTAACATGTGTTCTGTTCTAGCCTTCAATTGGGCTTCCAATGCCTGCAACTTACTCCAGCTACTTCCATCTCCTTCTCTTCTATGGCTGGCCATGACACGTCCCCCAAAAGCTATCATGCTCGTGCCCATCCATGCAAAGTCCCCATCGCCCATGTTGGAATTCGCCCCTCCCAATTCGTCCCCCAGTTCCATGTTTAAATTTGCGGTCCAGTTAAGCACTGCATTTGAAACTGTGGACGGGTTCCATGCTGCGTCTTCCAGCTGCTCGTTAGGGTTCGAGATAGCCCGCTCGGCAGGCGGAGAGGAGAGGAGCAGCAAGGAGGCATTTTTGGCCATGGCGTCGACACAGCGCATCTGTCTGCCGCTCGGCGGCCATCGTCGCATGTCCTGCATATCTCAAGCACATGCCGGCCGCTTTTGAAGAGCATGCGGTGCTCATTGCCGCTTTTTTATGTACGTCAAATGGGTAGAGTGTGGAGTACATTTGTTCATGTAACGTTGCTCCTGGAGCAGCTGAAAAGAAGGATGGTAAAGGGAGCAGGGAGGCACCATGTGCTAATTCATTTCTTTCGGGTGCAAATGTTGGAGAGGCCCTTAGAGCGTGCTGGCTGATGCTGAATTCTGTGGCAAACGGCAGGATGCGGGAGGTATGGCACGTCGTTGCAGCATATACGGGACTCAGCGTTGCAGCTGTAGCATGGAGAATCCATGGCCCCGTTCGAGCTGTCGAGGTTTCTCAAGAATTTGGAGAAGGTTCAAGTTCCAGTCTGACAGTGTTCATCCTCGTGAACTTTGTGGTCAACATTATTCTTTTGCTTTACTTATCTGGCAAGGTGAGGCTTATGACACGCTGAATCTTTTGCCGAAAGGGCTATTAGCCTTGTTCAATGTTGTTATTTGCTACGGCGACGCTCACAATCTACGGCTACTCACAACCTCACGGCAATCTCACGGCCACTCACAACCGTTCGCTTAAGCTCTCGTTTACATTGCATGCAAAGGCAATTGGAGTGTTTATCAAAAAAGTGAAAGCCGGCCCAACCTGTGCTATACTTCAGCATTAGTCTTTGGGCGCCCTAATGCTCGGAGAATTATTCTCACTGAAGATGTGTACGTCATGTATGCATCTTGCAGGCGATCTTTTTTGGGCCACTCTCTCTTCAAGAAGCTCAAAAGATGGCAGAGCGCCTCATCAATTATGCTCTTTTCAAGGTGAGGACCATTGTTTTTGTCCTCAAAATTTGTAAGGCCTGGAGCAAACCAGGTCTCATTCATGTTCAAGCTTTTTTTATGAGCTGCTTGCTCATCCTTGAGACAATCTTGATTTTGTTGCACACATTAATAATTAGTCTCGGCTTACTTTGCTTGGCTTACTCTGTAATTGCTCATTCATATGTATGCCAGGCTGTTTAGTTTCCTCACTGTTCCATCTGTCCAGTTGTTTTATAGCATTCTGGCTATATTGTGCTGTAGTTTTGGGACCCTTGTGGTCTATAGTTGACAAGCTAAAGAAACCTACGCAGGAATTTCTTGATGTATGGTTTGGGCGGTCTCAGCAAATGACTGGTCTTAGCTGACTTATGGTTCATATTTGTCTAACTTATGTCACTCCCGTTGTTGATTCCTGGTCTTTATACAGGTCTTGTTCCTTATGGCAGTTCCAAACTCTGAAGAACTTGGAGCTCTATGGCTGCTATTATGGTTTGCCCTTCTTGGGTTTTTGAAGGTCGGCTATGCTCTCATTCATTTTCGAAGCTTGCTATTTTGGAAAAAATACTGGCATGCTTTCCACGTCGTCCTTTAGAGTTAAGAGGGCCTGCATAGCTAGCGCATATAAAGTGGTCTCGACTTGGAGGCGTTCTAGACAGTTTTCAGTAAGTGATTCATTCTGACTGCTGATCGAAATGCATGTACCCTTGCAAATGGAATTTACAGATCTTTTCTGGTCTTGCACGTGATCGTTTTGAGAGATTATGTGCATCTCCAGCTGCTTCCCTTTGGTCCCATGCTCGGACTCTATCGGCTTTGCTGCTCATTCTTACCGGTGACCTCTTGGGGTGAGTATTTCTTGAGGTGGTTGACTTTTGTCCTTAAACTCACCTTTATGAGGAAAGCTCGAATATGCTTATAACTTCGTACTTGAAAGAACTATTCAGACAGGTTGGCTGCTCGTCTGATATTTATGTACTTGTGGAAAATCATTAAGCTATATCACTGCATGTTCCTCAGCAATCCTTTTTGCAGTTAGGAGTGGCTTCTCAACCTTTTTGCTTCGTTAGTTAGGTTCTTTTCAGTAGAAGGATGTCAATACTGTATTGGCACTTTTGCATTGGTTGCTGAACGTAAAATTCGATTTTTAGACATGAGATTGATAGGCCTTCTCTTGAAGGGCCGACTGTCGTTCTCTAGTTTCTCGGTTGAAGCACACGATTGAGCCAACCATTATCACCCAGAAGGAAGTTACATGAAGCCATATCCTGTGAACCCTGTTAGCTTGCCATGTCCTGGCAAGTTTAGGACGTCTGGCTTAGGAACCCATGTTAGAGCAATACCTGATCGTTTGGTTCGGTATTGATTGATTTGGCAAAAAAAGTAGGGGCGTGGATTGTCTCTGACTTGCTGTTTGACTTGCAGCATGCATTTATGCTTCAAGTGGCTAAAGGACGCACGCTTGAACAGTCTTTTGCTTCTTAATTTTGAAGCTGTGATTATTGCACTCGACACGTCACAGGTGAGCAGCTGCTTTGGCTTGTTGGTTGGCATTGAGGACAAGAATTGACTCACTTATTGTTTTCGAGCAATCAGTTTAGGAGTTCGATTGTTTGCGAACTGACACGAAGAAGCAGTACCCTTTCTTGTGCACTTGACATAGTACTATTCTGAAACGACTTATATTCCTCATTCTGTTAGTTACTCATTCCGTTTTGATGTCATAGAAGAGATTTACGTGATTGGGAGACTGTCAAACTGAACGTTTATTTTTTACAAACCTGTTGACATGCTGTGTGGTATTGCTACCATGATGATGTTCTTTGGTTTTGATCTTTTCCGACTCATGCCCCTTGCAGACTGTGTTTCAATACGTGCTCCATCTTGCTGAAATACTTATGGAGTTCCCGTCAAGTGGGTTTAGTCCTTACATACGATTTCCTTGTAAGTGGATAACGTCCCTTTGTTACCATGGTCTAAAGAAAACTGGATTTCAAGGAGCGTCTAACCTGCACCTTCTGTTTTCAAAAGTATCTCATGCACAGGACCCCTGGGATGAGCAGATGCAGGATTGGCAGCTGAAATCTAGAGCCATGTTTGTTCATATAATTCTTTTTCCAGTCCCTCTTTGAGGAGACGAGGGACAGGATGTACAGAGATTGTATGGCATTAGCCTTTTGTGTTGTGTTGGTAGGCGAGTTGGATCAATGGTCATGTGTGCACCAGAAAGACAAGAACTCAGACTGCCGACTTTGGTGGGGTATGCCAGGGATGAACTCAGCTTCTTGGACGGAGTTTCGTGGAGAGCTACTTTTCTACCTGAATTTTGGCTGTGATTTAGTAAACCTGATCCTGACTATTGCCCATTACGCTCATATTTGGTGGCTTCATGGCCTTTCCTTTCATTTCATCGATGGGATTCTCTTCCTCAATTTGCGGGTAAGCTACCAGATACTACATTATTATCATCCATGCATTTTAGTGTATGTCACTGCACAGTGTGCACACACACTGCACACTGTCACACACACACACACACTGCACACTGCACACACACACACTGCACTGCACACTGTCACTGTCACTGCACATAATTTTTTATGGTGGGTGTTCCTAAGCCGCAGTTCCTCTATCATGCTATTTATGAGCTGTTGGCCAGAGTTTTTCGTCTCTTACATAGCCTATTCAGAACGTGGTTGCAGTGCTGTCATATGCAGGCTTCCATTCAACTGACAAACGTGTGTCACTCGTTGTCCACTTTAGCAAATGAGTTATGACAGGATGGTCCTTCCGCCTATTGAGATGGTTAGGTGTTTCATTACTCTTTTCTGTTGCCAGGCTTTGGGAGGGGCAGGCGTGCGACGAGTCCGGCAAATGCTCAAGTATCGACATGCTATGCATAATCTGCGTACTTCGTTCACGGATGCTACATGCGAAGAGCTTCAAGAGTTCAATGATGACTGTGCTATTTGCAAGGTGCATAGTTAATTATGTTGAGACAACTTGCCTGAGCTTGGGGGGGGGTAATTTCGTCTAGTCAGAATATGGGCTCGGCAACTGTTGTAGTTGGAGTTGTTCTGTCATGTTTTTCCAGTATTGCATGTATTCCTTCAGAATGCCTGAGTTTACGATACCATGGAGACTAAGTGCTTGGATTCACTGGGGGACAGGAACCAATGGCAGTGGCAAAGCGGCTGCCGTGCAAACATCTTTTTCACCTCGGCTGCCTACGTTCTTGGTAAACACATTCTGTTCATTCTCTTTTTTTTGTTTTTTTGGTATGGCAGGCAACTAGTTCATTCAGCAGTATTGACGGTGCATACTGCCAAAACATTTTTTCAGTAGTCATGAAAACCTGAGGATTTAGATGAAGGTAGCCTAGTTTTGTGCAGAATACTGTTCTTTCAAGAAGCAGAAGAGCTGCAAAGGCTCAGCACGTCATGTAATGTGCGGGATTCGGTGGTAACAGGTTTGACCAAGGTTCAACAGGCACATATTCTTGTCCTACATGCCGATATTCTTTGCTAGGCCCCCTCCAAAAACAGGCCGCTGGAAACCCCTTTGCGGCTGCACAAAACACACCAGCAGACCCTTTAGAGCAGGAGCAGACTGGCCAGCATGCAAACAGAGATAGACGTGAAGCTTCCGAGGAATATGGACCTGATGGAAACGGCCGAAGAGCCGGCTTAAGCAGTGACTTTGATGGGGGCTCCGGAAGGAGTCAAGGATGGTGGTGGCCCTTCAGACATCGTTCAGAGGCAGATGTTGATGGAGGGACTGTGAGAGAACGAGTGGTTGCCCGGCCACTGAGTGCAGGGGGGCTCAGATTTAGAGGGCAGCGAGCCTTTTGGAGGAGCCAATCTATGCCTGAAGTGGTGGAGTCCGGACAGCTGCTGGCAGAGGAAGCACGCTTGGCGACAATGGCTTCGAGGGTGCACGAGGTGTTGCCACATGTCCCACACTACTTGGTGGTGCAAGTGAGTGAACTGAACTGAACCCCTTTCTATCTACCTCCCCTCCTTGTGCTTTGTTTTTAGATTTTTTATAGTTACAGGTTGTTTTGTTTCTGTAGTTTTTGTTTGTGTGGGGAGTCAACCGTTCCGTGCTTGACTGTAACGGAGTCTGTTGGGGGCTGCAGGATCTGAGAAGAACGAATTCTGTAGAAGTAACGCTTGAGCATCTGCTAGAAGGCGCTTTTTGACGAGCCTTGTAGAGCGGTTCCGAATGAATGTCGATGTCAGCGAGTAAAGGGTGTGCACAAAGGATGGGTAGTGCTTTTGTGTTGTACAGCAGCAGCTGGCGTAGGGCGCTACAGTAGGCGTTATTTCCGAGATAGGGCTAGGGAGTTACAGGGGTATGCTGGAGGTGGCTGGACCCCCTTAAGGCTCACCATGCATGGAAGCCAATCTTGTTCAGCTTGTACATAGAGCGGCCTTCGGGCTCTGGATGGAAAGTACAAGACCTGCGCTCACTCATGCTCCCTCCACTCCCTCCACTCCCTCCACTCCCTCCCTCTCTTTGCCTGCCATGGCAATTACGTAACCTCACCTCCTCTGAAACATTGTACCTCTCCAACCTTCTCCTTCCATTCGTGTCTGGCTGTTGTAGTCCCTATATGGCTCGAACAAACCATCCAGGTGGATACCATCCAAGCCGAGGTACCTTGAAAATGGTTAACAAAAGGCAATGGTGGAAGGGTGGCGGCCCTTATACCAGACCAAGCACAAAGTGCAGAAATCCGGCAAGCAATGGAACGTGGGGGGCATAAAAAAAGCAAAGGGCAGCAGAGCGCCTCCTGCTACAAGCCATGCATGCGGTCTCTATGCGAAGAAACTGGATAAATTCCGTGAACCGGCTGTCGAACGGAACGGCGACATGGAGCGGCCGTTGCTCGATGGTCCCCGGGCGGCAGCTTCTAAGCGCCTCGCGGGCCGACACGTGGCGGTTCCGCGACACATGGCCGGGCATGCCCATGGGGTGGGCGGGACTCATCGATGGTAGTAAAAATCACTGAACCAATCGCAGCCTACCATGTCAGCAACAGTGTACACGTGTACGGCTATGATTGGTTATCGTTCAATATGGGGCACCTTGGAGGGAGGGCTGGCATACCGTGTGCCGTCGTAGTTCCGTGTTGGCGCTGAGCTCTCGAGCAGCTTCTGGCTGCAAATTAGGGTTTGCAGGCGTCAGCAGGCGATGGCGGAAGCCATGGCGGGCTCGCAAGGCGAGCCGACTGAGCTGTAGGAAGGTTTGGCTGTCTCCTGCTGCTGTATTGGTGCAGAAAGCGCGGGGCGAGACCCTTCAGGGGGCGGCACTTGGGGTTGAGTGACAGGCGAGGAAGGTTGACAAGGGAAATGAGAGCTGGAGACGCGCAGATGCAGCCGTTGGACGAGTTTCTTCTCAAGGAGTTGGAGCCAATGTAAGTCTCGCTGGAGCCGCATGAAACACACTTTTGTTGTTGGAGCGAGCCTTGTTCGGTTCAATTCTGGTACCATAGCCCTCATACTTTTTCGTTTTAGGGTAGAACAGCAAAGAATCAGTGCATGAAAACTGTATTTCCAACTTCCCTTCTGGCCATGTTCTTGGTCCTGTGGTTAGAAGTAAAGTTATCCATTATTTCGCACATAATGAGTGCCTTGCTGAAGTGGGTATTTTCCCAAGCGACCTGGCAAAAGCCGTGCGAGATTTTCTTACTTGCGACATCTTGAGCTTATACTCCCGGCACATGATGCCTGAAGGGTTTTATGGATGCCTTTATTTTGTCAAGGGGTTTGAAGCTTCCTCATGGCATTGGAGGTGCAGATCCGAAGCTGATCCCAAACTGCTTTCAAGTTATGTTGCTGCTCTTTTGAGGAACGACAAGCCGCAGAAGGAGCTGAAGCAACTATGCCTGGACCAGCTGGTGGACTTCCTTGGAGGAGGTCAGTAGGCACATCTTCTTCCAAGAGTTTTTCTACCAGAGGAACTTAAGCCTTGTTCTTTAGGAGTTTTAAAACTTTGTCTTGTATGCTAGCCACGCTAAAGAACGGCAATGCAAAGAACCGCAACCTGCTGTTTGTAAGATGACGAAAGGGATGTTGTTCAGTTCTATTAGCCCTCTTATAACACTCCTGTCGCTGGAATCTATGCGATCAAATAACCACTCGGTGGAGGACCTCGTGGATAAGTTGCCGACATATGCGTTTGAATGTAGCACAATGGAACTCTAGACGCTTGGAGGTTTGTTTAATTGTAGGCGGACACATGCCGTTGGCATCATACGTTTCAAGGGAATAGTGGAATGGACGGAAGGTGTTGGGCAAAGTGCTGAGAACAATGAAAGGTTATCATGGGAAGAATAGGCTATGAGTAGGCTATAAATTCAAATGGCATGTCAGAACTTGGCGCGCCTTGATTGCATTTGGAGGAATCCTGGGTTTATTTTGTCAAGTCAGGGTATTCCTTGGCACCTTATTAACGTTTCTTCTGTTGGCCCCTTATGCAGCTACTGGAAATTTCGTGAACAAACTTTTTGTGGCGCTTGAAAACGGTTCTGTCAGAGTTTCAGAAGCAGAACCTGGAGAACGTGTGCTGACAACTGCAGATGGTGAAGCTCACGAAGTTCGGAGCATTGAAAATGGAGCTGCAGCACAGGAAGAGGAGGCAGCCTTGGAGGCAGCAGCAGCTTCAGCTGGTCTACGCAGCACACCCTCTCAAACAGGACAAGTCTCTGATAGGAGCAGAGAGATAGACAGACCGCAAGTTGATGGAACAGCAAAAAGGGAGAACGGGACTGGAAGGATAGATGAGGAGGAAGGAGGAGAGCAGGAAAGCAGTGATGAGGATGACGATCGCAACCACAAGCATCGCAGGCGAGGCCTATCTTCTCGATTGACAGACAGGAAAACGGACGATAGGTTGAAAGGTGATGGAGCCGGCAGAGGAGCTGAGGCTAGGGAGGAACACGGTTACCTTCAAACTGACGATGATAAGGGAACTGGAAAAGGCCTCATTCGTCCTGGAGGAGATATGCGGCGTACGATTGCTCGACTGCCTCGTGAATTTCCTGGCAGGCCCGAGAGGCGGGACCATTTTGTTGCTCGTTTTGGGCCGGCTGTGGCAGGCCGATTCCCACTAGATGGGGCCCAACGAGGAAGTCTCCCTGGAGGTCGCCAGCCTCCATTTCGGGAAGGATTTGAGGGCCCAAATGGAAATTTGATTCCAAGGGGCATGAGTCATGGACGAGGTGTAGTCGATGGTTGGGGTCATAATGCGTTATCTGACCGACATTTTGGCACTCCTCCTTTTGGAGATGGGCAGCCGCCGCTTGTAGGACTCCCTGCAGGAGGTCCCGGCTTTTTCCCTTCCCGAGGAATTGCACGCGCTGGGGTTGGTGCTGGCCCTCAAACAAACAGTCCTTGGGGAGGGTTTGGGCCTATGTCGGTTAGACCTAATCCCATGGAACGAGGGCCACCCGTTGGCCCAGGAGTGCCGGTAGTAGTTG
The DNA here is from genome assembly GCA_037447605.1 of Zygnema circumcarinatum. Classification (NCBI taxonomy): domain Eukaryota; kingdom Viridiplantae; phylum Streptophyta; class Zygnematophyceae; order Zygnematales; family Zygnemataceae; genus Zygnema; species Zygnema circumcarinatum. The sequence goes on from CM074805.1 coordinate 1,858,664, forward strand.
GTGGCATGGTTCAAGGGGCACCCCCACCAATGGGAATAGGTCTGAGGGTGCTCCGGATGCGATGCCCCGATTTTGAAGAGAGGGGATTCTGCTTGCGAGGGGACCTCTGCCCAATGGATCATGGAGCCGATCGTATCGTGCTAGAGGACATAAAGGTTTGTCACGGACACCTCCATTTGCATTACAAGATGATCATCAAGACTGCTGTATGCTTATTAATAGTATCTGAAGTTTATGTCTGGTGTAGTGCGATTAACGCACTGTAGGTCAGACTCCTTCATAGTGAACGATGTTGCCTCTATGGTATTTGGAGCCTGTGGCTTTGGTGATGAAAGACTGTGTATTCTTCTCAGGACACGACTGCCCCGGTGAATCGTCAGGTTTACCCTCTACTCATAAATAGGACCTTGACTATCACATTGGAATGTTCGTGAGCTATGCCAGCTTAGTATAGTCAATTCACGGCCGTTTTGCAGCCTGTAATCACCCGTGACTTGGCTAAAATGCTGCATCTTCTGGCAATCTTTAGGAGTTTAGCTGTTTTTAATTTCTGTGGATGTATGGAACCTTTTTTTGGTGTATTACCATGAACTAACTATGACTAGAAATTGGACCACTTTGCATGCTTCCCTCGATAGTTTTCACCCTCTTTTGTAGTCTTTTCTCTTCTGAACAGATAGTAGGGGTGTTGATTCCTATTCTAAGCTGGATGTCACTGATAAGGAGGAACTTTTGGATGCAGCATTTGCAACAGTTGAATCTTCCACTTCCGTCTAACCGGTCAATAGGGCCTGCTACGATTCCTGCAAATACTCCATCGTTGCCTGGACATGGAAGGCGTAACCGCATTGAAAGAGAAAGAGACAGAAACCTTGATGCTGAACGTCTTTCTCCAGAACCGTCCTTGGTTTCTTCTCCTCGGGGCACTCGCGGGCTTCCCGATGATGCAGCAGAAGCTAATGGGGAAGAAAGTGTTCGGGGAGAACACTATGATCCGGATCAGCTTCTTTGGTCTAGAGATCGCTTGCGACCAAAACCAGCACCGGGTTCAGGAAGACTTGCCTCTTTGATGCGACCTCGGCAAGAAGACCGGTTCAAAAATGGGGAAGAGGGAGAAGATCAACGAAAACAGCGGATAGGATTGACTTTAGAGGGTGGAGGAAGGCCAGCTTCTGAAGATGCCCAGGCAGCTTCTTTAGGGCAAAACCCAGGAATTGGAAGTGTATGGGATAGAATTGGACCCCCAGCTGAAAAAGCTGGAGGTTCTCTCACACCAGTATCAACGGTTGACTTGGGGCCGCGGGGGATAAAGCGTGGGAGAAGCGAACTTATCGATGGAATAAAGTGGGAGGTTGAACCTGAAAGGGTTGTGGCTGCAGGATTGGCAGGAAACGAAGGGATAGCTTCTAAGCAGGTAGCACCTGGACAGGGTAGGGGACGGGGCGGAAGTGAAGCACAAGGAGGAAGAGGAGGGGGGCGGTGGGGAAATGGAGTTGAGAAAGAGCGTGCTCAACGGACCCTGTTTGTCAGAAACTTACCAACAGATTTGCAAAACGCAGACGAATTATTGACTCGGCATTTTTGCAAATTTGGCCAAGTAGTTAGTGTGAAGATCACCCAATCCCGTGATAGAGCCTTTGTGCAGTTTGCAAACAAGCCAGATGCTGAATCAGCTTTAGCTGCACCCGAGGCAGTCATGGGTAATCGCTTTATCACCCTCCATTGGGCATTTCATGATAACTATCCTGAGCATAGTGCCGGTTCTTGGGGGGCCCCAAATCAATTAGCTCCTATAGCCATTCCTAATTTCAAAGGAGGAAATTCACAAGCGAACTTTAGTCCGTCAATTGGGGCTCAACTTAATCGGAGTCCGAGTGCTGCTGCTGGCAGCACTGGAGAAACTACTGTAGCAACCTCTGCCAGCACAACAGCTCAAGTCGCAGCTGTTGCACAGGCAAAGCAGAGAGAAAAACTGGAACTTCTGAAAGAGATTCAGCGCAAGAAAGAAGCATTGTTGAGGGCGCAAATTGAGCAGCGAAAGAAGATGCTGGAAAGATTGGCCAAATCCAAACAGCAGGTAACACTTAAAGTGATTGTGGAAATGAAGCTATGGTCGTTTGTGGGATAATCTTTTCAGAAGCAGTGGGGGATTTATTTGAGTAACTCTCCAGACCATTCCCGATCCAGATTTCATTTGTTGTGGCAAACCATTCAGTGTCACAAGCAATAATATTTCACTAAAAAGTCAATCCATTCCCGATCTATCATTAGAAATTACAGGTCATACTTTTTTTGTTGATTCTTGTGGGTGCTGTAAAGTAAGTGCCATAGCTACTTGGATCAACCATATTTTCCCAGGTTAGGTTCTCTAATGATGTTAGCCAATATTCGTTATCAGAGCTAATTTCAGGGGAAGGGAACAATGCTGGTGCAACAGGGAAGTTCTGAGCAGAATTCTTTACCCGCAGCCACGGATGCTGCTGCATGTGGAAATTCTTCATCCCCTGCTGATGGTGAAACACCACTTAAGGGAGGCCGTACTAGTGATAGCGGGGCCACTACCCCACATTCTTGGAACTCCTCAAAACCCACCACTCAGTCCTCTCGTACGTTAGGTCAAGGAGAAGTAGCAGAAGAGGCCTCTGGTAGTGTGCCCCATTCTGGCTCAAATGCAGAGGCTAGCTCGTCTCTCTCTCCTTATCCTTCCCGGCCCCTTTCAGGAGGGTGGCAGACAGCAAGGGCAGGTGCAGGGGGGGCCATTAGAACTCCGGCTACAACTGGCCACCTGCGCAGTGCACCATATCACAGTCCATGGGGACCCGCACGCTACAAGCTTGACAATCGTTCCACTGTTTTGAGAGTTCTTCCACCATTGCCTGCCATAGCTACTGAGGTAAGTAACTTCGGGCCCTTTTGTCTGTCAGATGCCTGAGATCACTGACAGGTTCTCTCCCGCGAAAGTGTTACCTGCTTGAGATGGCTTGCTTGTTGCATGTGCGCTGAGTAGTTCACGTTCGTGAACTCCGCATACTGGGATTCTTTGTCCTTTTAGGGCAGGCAACAGTTGCTGTCAAGAGGCACCCTGTTGTTGTGGGCTCTGCAAATTGCAGTGCATGCGGGTGCTTTTCTTTGTGGCATGTTTGGCGCCCAGTACACAGATATACGTGCAGCATTGTGGACTGCAAAGATTGAATGGCATTAATGCATTTCAACTGAAGTTCGATACAGATTCAGCTATTGCCTCTGAGCTTTCCGATCTGCTGGTCTTTGCTGCTGTTTTGATAGGGGGTGTTTTTCCATGATATTACTTCCGCCGGATAGCAAGCAGGCATCTCGCCAGAGACTGATTATTCCTCTAAATTACTGCTTCCCTCAGCTTATGGAACTTGCTGTCCGTTTTGTGTGTTCAGCCAGGAGCTCTCTGGGCGCACTTCAGTACTTTTGCAGAAGTGGCAAGCGTGGAGGCAGAGGCTGCTGAACCTGCGGATCAGTCCGCATCCACAAGCACAGGAACAGGGGGAGCTGTGAAGGTTACGTTTACGAGCAGAGGAGAAGCGGAGCGTGCAATGGCCCAGGGCAAGATGATGCAGGGAGCACAGCTGCAGCTAGCATGGGGCCCGCCCGCAAAGAGCAAATCTTTGGTAGCGGCTGCTTCAACGGCTGGTGGGGCTGACGAAAACACCATTCCAAACCCTGCTCTTTCCAAACAAGGGGCGTCGGTCAAGGCCCCTCCCGCGGAGCTTATTCACACGAATGGACAGCGGACGGCTAATTCAGCGATATTGAACATTACGCTGGGGAATTCCAAGAGGGTATCTGAGGTTGGTTTAGAAACCGGTGCAGTTAAAGGCATTCCAGAAGGTATAGATAGAAAACCCATCAAACCCGTTGTAGGGCTCCAACTGGATGGGTAATCGCAGTCAGCTGTCTCTTTGGTCAGCTTGCAATTCGGAGCAAGCAGGATCAACCTTTTTTTGATTATAGAAAGCTTGCCTTTTTGTACGAGGTTTGGGGCATTCGATCTCCAGTTTAGAGCAGCGCTGAAGGCCCGCCCGTCTACCGTCTGTGGTGTAGGAGCTATGCTTGCAGCACTGGCCGGGCCATGTCTTCCTGCCAGCTTGTTATTTTTTTGTGCTGCCAATGCAGATAATACGGCACCTAATTTCAAAGTGAAAGGACGGCAGGCAGCTGGTGAGGCCCCTTTCACAACTGAGACCATTGTGGACTGTACTTTGCCAGTGCCATGTGGTTACATGGACCATGCGCTGTTGTTTACCTCTGTTACTTCCAGTAAGACTTTCAAGAGATCGCAGAGCTCTAAGCATGGCTCCAAAAACAGCACAGACGTTTTTCAAGGTGTTGTGGTTGCTTGTGCCGCTCATATCTGTCACCAAAATTCCACCAGTTGTAGCACGGGGAGGAGCTGCTAGCAGCTAGCCCCAAAATGTTCAGCTGTTATCTTTATGTTCAAACTCGTCATCACCGAAGGCTGTCCCCGCTTACCACGGAAATAAAGAGAGAATCATAACATTAGGAAAAAGCAAAAGCTCACTTAAAAAACAAAAATTCAGGAGGGAGAAAGAGCATGCGAGAGAGGCATAGAGACCAAGAAAATGCTGCAGAAACATCAATTTTAACGTACCATCTCCAGAAGGAGTTGACCCTCTCTCTGCACCGCCTGCAGCCCTGCCTTCGCCAGCCCTCCTCCCTAGCAGGAGGCAGCCATGGCCTGAAGCCCTGCAGCATTGCGGAACCCTGATTTCGCGCCTTCCCTAAAACAGATGCAGAACGAGAGTATGTTAAAACGCTTCCTTAAAAGTTTATAATGAAAAGTCTAATGTACTTCATGACTTCCACCAGGTTTTAGGGTTTCATCTTGTAGCAAGTGTATAGATGTTCAGCAGATATTTAAATGATCCAGGAAAGGCACATTGGCTAGCAGTGAAGAGAGTAATGACACATGTAATGGGGACTAAAGACAAAGGAATCAAATTTCAAAGATTGGAAAAAACAACTAACATTTATTGGTTACTGTGATTCCGACTGGGGAAGATGTATTGATACAGGCAAAGTACTAATACTATAACTTTATTTATAACAAAACTAAACAGACACCGGCGATGTAATTATTAATCGAAAACTATTAACAGATTAAAATGGGAGGGAAAATGGCATTGAACTCACGATGGCGAGGCAGTGGAGGCTCGCATTGGTGCATAGGACCTCTGTGGGGATGTCAAATTTCCACGCATGGGTGGCAGCCTGCGCATTCCTCACCTTCCTCCACACGAGGGGGGGGAGTGCCCTTGGAAGGCGAGGCCGATGTTGAGGTAAGCAGCCGCAAGAAGGCGGGCAGTGCCCTTGACCCTGCGCCCGACCACTGGGGCCTCCCTCAGGTCTGTCCCTTAGACCAAAGGCCAACTCTCCCTCAGGTCTGTCCCTTAGGCCCAGGGCCAACTCTTCGCCTCTCTCCCACTGTCATAATTCTCTCTCCCTCGTCTACGGATGGCGAGAGTCTGGGTTTGGCTAGGGGCTGCTGCTCTTGATCTGAGGTGCTCAGTGCCTCTAAATAATTCTAAATGTGAGAGAATTACATCTGCAAAGCTGAACCATGTCTGCAAAGCTGAACCATGTCTGCAAAGCTGAACCATGTTAGCAAAGTAGAAGAAAGTTGGACCAAATAAACCCGCGACTGCTTTCAGAGCCGTATGGTTAGGCCTAGAAGCAGGGCTCCGCTCAGCCTCCCTTTCATTTTTAGGTCATTTGTGACCGGTTCACATTGGTTCCATATCTTTTCTTTGTCCACCGTGAGACCAATGCCAATTCATTTTCACCTCAAAGAGCAGCACGCCATGACTCGGAGTTCTGTTCAACAAGAAGCAAACTTCATAAAGGCCCTCTTGGGCACCATGAAGAAGCGAGATAGAACAACGAAATAACACAAGCACGACCAGGCGGCGTGCCTCATAACTATAACAAGAAGGCCTACACCCCAAACCCCAAAATCAACCTCCTACTCCTGCGAGCTGCCAAGGGCATCCCTTTTAAAGACTTAGGAAGCACTCTTGAGCTCTTGCAAGGCCTTGGCGTGCCCTAGGATGGCTTCTGCCCCGGATACCCCCAAGCTCCCTTCTTTTGCGTTCACACTATCCGAACTCCCTTCCCCGGAATCAGATCCGTTTGTTCTGTTCTCATCGATGGATTCAGCGGAAACATCGACCAATCGCTCCAGCTCCTGCAACTGATCAAAGGGAGCAATCTGCAACAAATAGGACACCAACTGTTCAGTTCAACGGCAAAGACGAAAGCTTAATACTGGAGCAATTAGCTCTGATGATACGACTTCATATGAAGTGGAGACAACCAACAGGTTGACCAGCAGGTTGACCACTATCAGTAAGATAATGACTCTCCATAAATGAACAGCCTCCGTAGGGCAATTCATAACATCACACTCTCCTCAAGTTTATGCCCTCCAGCCAGTGGAAAGGGGTGATTTTTAAAGCGTCTGAGTACAGAAAAAGCATGAGCAAGAATGAAAGGCACCTGATTGAAGCCATCAGGCCACGTAATTTCAACAGCATAGTTCCCCAAAGGCCTAATACTTTCCGGCTCAATGTCATTCAGGACATCCGAATAACGCAGCTTCTGCTCCCCTGTCCATTCATCCTGTCATCCTTCCTCCCAGGAACTTGTCAGTGCTCTGTTCTCAAACTCAAAAAACCTTCAGCAATCAGCGACTTCTGTCATTGCAGCAATCATACTCTAAGCGACTCAGACCTTCAATAAGAATAAAGGCAGGCGACGTGCAAAAAAAGGGAAAACAGAAAAATCAGATAGTGTTGAACAATGTGGTGCAAAATTATATGAAAAATTCCAATCTTGATTCGATAAGAAGGTGGCTTTACAATGCTTTGAGCCGATCGGTCGTTCCGTCGTACGGTTGCTGGATGCAGGAAGAACTCCTCTCCACTACCAGGCACGCATACTCTGATAGCCTTAATGTTCTTCTCATATGTCACTGCTGTTGCCACTGCACACATAACCATTCCATAACCATTGATTTAATATAGATTTCCCCCGAAGCACTCACATGAGGTCCATAAACCACTTCATAAGTCACTGTATGCATCAACACACACCACCACACTATAGCCAGAACAGTGCTGCGATTGGGTATACAAGCTCTTTCCCTGAACCCATGCAAAATCGACCTCCCCCTACAGCCTATCTTTCCCAATATTCCACGGTAAGCAGGCTCGACGAGACCCAAAGCACTCAAGTTCTGTGCATAGAGAATGCCAACTCAACTTGACAACAGAAAATCCGATCTTATGAAGCAGGTTCAGTCCACACCTTGCTGCCGCAACTTGGCGCATTGCTGCACCACACACGCCGCAATGTCCGAGAAGGTTCTCGCCACCACTCCTTGAGGATGTGCTACCACTTCCGGCTCTCCCACATCTCCCGCTGCCGACAACTGCAATACGGCAAGCGAGCAGATGCAAGGCAAGTGTAAGCACACAGGGTAAGATTGAAGTTATATGAAACCTTAGGGAATCAAGGATTGCTTTGTTCTCTCCCTCTCGTTTCCTTTCGAATCTGTTTACAAGTCAGATCAACGAGAGAAGATCATTTTAAGCTCTGCTTTTTCATAGTAGTGTTGTTCAACACCCCCGTCGTCTTCCTTTTTGGGTTCACATGAGTGAGAGGGGCATAACCTCAGGTCGAATTGGCATTTCAAACAAGTGCGGGATGCCAAACTGCTGGACAACTTCTGCCCCAGAGCCTTTTCCGAATGGGAAGTAACGTTTCCCATCATCTCCGTCAAAATAGCACATGTTCTCCACAACTGCAACACACGGAACCTGTACAGAGCCCCCAATCGGTCAGATCTCCACTTCTCCAGGAAAGTTCGAGATTGCTCGTGGCACATGATTCATGGTTCAGAATGCTGTCAGGAAAGTTGAACCTGCAGTCGGTTGACTGGACAGAGATGCATAAAATTTGCGCAACATGGCAACAAAGTCAAACAGATGAATGCTATGGCGAGCTGAAATATCTCTGAGCAGTCACCACGAAGCTCATTTTGTTGAGAGAGCAAGAACTTTGACAATCTCATGGAAAAATGACGAGCCTCTTACCTTGAGTTTCGAGAACATTCTGACCCCCTTGGCCACATCTATGAAAGCCAACTTCTGCGGAGTTGTAACGATCACAGCTGCTGTGAGAGGCACAAGCTGTCCGCCCCAACATGCGATGCAAGCACGTCATTGGACCCACAGAACCATTGGTTTTTTGGATCAAGTTTGATGACATTGCGGTCCACAACGTAGCACATGCTTCAGAGTTAAGTTTCGCTGGAATCAGAGTTAACGACCTACTTCCAGTTGACTCGTATGAGCAGGAATGTGAGTGAACTGAAGTGCTGCTAGTGAATGGAAGCTGCTGGAGATACAATTAGGACCACAATTTTATGTTCCACACCAATCTCTTCTGTATGGCAGGCACTCCATATGTGTAGCTGGATCAAAGTTATTCAATTTGCATTCATGAATATCTTCTCTGGCTAGAAGCTGGAAAAGTGGCCTTACCTGACATAGAGTGAGCTGAATGTCACCGGTCCCTGGAGGAAAATCTATGATAAGGTAATCCAGCTCCCCCCTGCGAGAAAACCCCTTTAGCCTCTTCAGCCAACTTCCCTCTGTGCGAGTTTGAAACCCTCCCTTATAGATTCTCTAGGCTCAAACTTTTGAAATCTTTCCATGCAAGGGCACGATTTCCTTTTTCTTTTTTCCTCTGCTGAATTCCACCATTGCCGTAAAACCGAACAAGTTGAGAAATTGAGAAACGAGTTTACTTAATTTCTCACATCTCAATCTTATTGAACAGGGTTGAACTTTGAACACTCGAGGTCGAAACTTTTTCGATTTAAGAAAGCGAAAAGTTCAGAGAAAAAAAAGTTCAAAGACTCAATATGTTTGGTCTCATTGTTGATCGGTGGACCCAAGGAAAATTCAAATTGAACACGAACGGTAATCAATTGTTCAATGTTCAATTGGTTCTCCAAAAAAATTGCATTGAGAAAAAAATTTAGGAATTCATTTCTCATTTCTCAAAATGAATCGTGTTCACTCATTTTAAGGGTTTTTTTTTTTGAGAAACTGGTTTTGAAAGTTTCTTTCAGTTTCTTTCTTCGAGAAGCCAAAATATTAAACTTCGTTTTTTCTCAACCTGTTCGGTTTTACGAGCAGCAGCATCGCCATCCCTTACCAGTTGGTGGTGGTCAGCAGCTGATTGACCACTCCTGACACCATCGGCCCCCTCATAATGGCGCTGCCCTGACCTGCATATCCGAACGAAACGAGCTTCACTCCGAGGTATTCCGTTGGCACGATAGCTTTAGTTTCGGCATCCTGCAGATTCATACATAAGGGGCAAAGTCAAAACATTGTTGGTTAAAAGCCCAAATTGTAGAGCCATAATTCGAATACCCTCTACCATCCTGAATCAACCGGCATCGATTTTTATACAAGTTCCGGGCTTAGGAGCAGCCCTTAAAACTAAAACTTCACTTCATGAGAACAACCACACAGAAGATGTATCAGTTCTGTTCCAAAAGGCTCTCACCATCTGCAGCACTCGGAGCTCTGGAGAGACCATTGTCGGCAGAGAGGGTCCATATATATCAGCATCAAATATGCCGACTCGAGCACCCATGCCTAGAAGTGCATAAGCCAAGTTCACAGCTGTCGTCGACTTCCCTACTCCTCCCTGCACACTCACCATAGTTGCTTTCTCCATTGTTAACCTCTAGTCTCTCTTACTATGTTTTGAACCACAGCTGATTCCAACACAGCCCTGCATAGATACCTGAAGATGCAGCAAACTAAACAGTCCCTGGCAGTAGTGACTTGCAGTGCTTGTTTGCAAGTCAGGGCGTAAGGGCTCAGATTTGAAGCAAAACAATCGAACAAGAGCATGGTTGTTAGAAATGCAAAGGCAGCGTTAAGCGCACCTTGCAGCTGGAAACAGCGATGATGTTCGACACACGTGAGAGGCCAAACGGCACATCTTGCGGCACAAGGGGCCGCGGCGGCTGCGCTGACATCGTCAACTGAACTTTTGTAACCCACGAGAGAGAGCCGACGTAATCTCGTGCTTGGCGTTCAAACTGCACAGAGCCATATATGGCCAATGGACCTGAGTGAGCTGAGAAACGCAGCAGGGGTAGGCCGAAGGGGGGGTTTAAGGAGCACCTGCAATGTTCTATGCTTCACACGTCGTTAGCTAGGGAGATACGAAACAATCTCCGTAATTAGGTTGTTTTAGTTCCATTGGTAGTTTTCGAAATCGTTGATGAAGCATCCATGGCAGCTTAAACTCCTTCAGCATTGCATATGTTACAGCTAAAGTAAGACAAGCTCTACTCATTCGAAGCAACCTAACTCTCATGATGAGCCGCACAGGTCAGCCAATTGAAAATGCTTCCTAGCATAAGGAATTACTTTTTGGTTCCCACAGAGACACAAATCCAAATTTGGTCCTACCATTCAAGCCTTGCAGACCCCTTCAACAACTGTGTGCGTACCTCGTCCTTCACAGGACAGGCAGGTGTGGTCAATTCCAGACAGAATGCCACAGTGCCCTCCTCCAAATTGACATCCAAATCTTTCACAAAGCCGCAAGACACAATGTCGGTGCCAAAATCGGGGTCAATAATTCGCGAAAGCTGACCGAGCACCTCCTTCTCCGCCTCTGCTACTGGAGCCCTAAGCATGCACAGCCAAGCCACGATAGCACCCAAGACTCACGTCAGCTAACTGAACACAAGTATGGCGGAAAGTCGTCCCACTTCGACCTTTTCCTCTCCTTTCAATAGGCTGACAGCTGCATTCAAACACTCGGAAGCCTCACCCTACACTTCAAGCTAGCTTCCAATACGTTTCCGCACTCAAAAATATCGACGCCTCGTCCTTCTAGTGGCCTGCCCTATTGACTTCATTTTCTTCTCACATCTATATGCTCGGCTGGAAAGACCTTGCCCTCAAGTAATTTCTAAGAGATTATCTATTGAGAAACACCATACGCAGTATACTCCGGCCTACCATAAGCACTCGGCTAAAGCAGCCTGTTAGGCAATCGGCTGGCTGAACTTTCAAACCCCAGTGGAAGGAAAGAGGATGGTGTATGATAAGTGAGTTCCCACTAGTCTTGAGGAACAGCTATTCGTCCAAATCCGACATAAAAATGCTTGAACGCGTTCGTCCAGGATCCTCCTATTTCATCCAAATTGGTGGCATTCCATAAAACTGAATGAAGTCCTTCTACTTGTTTGTGTCGTACCATAGGGCACCAGTTGTTTAATAAGATTCTTCAGTCTAACGGCAACCTAAGGGGTACATATACGCTACGATTCTCAAGCTGCTCCCACCTTACACGTTGTCATTTGCCAGCAAGAAAAACTGAGATCTCCATACCAAAAAATGGCCCCTCCATTATTCATGAAAATCCGAGCTTCGCATCTGCTGTTCAAAAAGCCTGAGGCGCTTCCTACACTGCCGGCGAAGGACCATGCCTCTTTCTCTGTAGCAGAGACAATGGCCAAAATGCATGCCATGCAAGTTCTGGGAGAGAAGTACTTGCCAGAGGAGAGAGCCACTCCAGAGACAGCTTGGCAAGTAGTAGTGGAGCGCCTCCTCTTCTGGTGCAGTAACTGGTTGTGGATGCTTTGTTGTCTTAGTGGCACTGACGGCATTGGTCTCAAGTGAGGTGCCTCCAAAGCAACTCCAACAAAGCTGCTGCATGTTTGTAATCGAGAGCCTATTCCAAAACGCACAAATGTTCAAGAAATCAGTAGGGCTCAGTCACCTCTTTTCGACCGAAAAGACTTGAGCGTTATTCCAAATACACGTTTCTAGTTAAAATTTCTTATGTAGACTAAAACGTTTCCATTCAACTGGTATTTTCTCAAAATTGTACAAGCGTACAGTCCTACGCAATGGAATGAGAGCCTCCAGTGGGGACAGGGAGAGGCTATACGAGAACAAAAAAGACTAAAATGAATAGAGGTTCTCGCAGCTACTCTTTTCACATTATGTCCACTGGCCAAACATTAGCCCAATGTATTTGGCGAGCAGCTGCTAGTACTTAAGGAGTTTAGCACATTGTCAGTTAGTTCGCAAGGTTGGCCTCGGCTATGCCAAGAACTTACAACAGTTTAGATGGCCAAACAAATTCTTCCCAACATTTATGTATCCCTTAATCTTCTGAATATCTTCAATTGCTGTTTGCAATGTACCAACTTGAGGACAATGGGGAGGAAAAATTCAATGAGGAGGAGGGAGGGCGAAGGAATAGGGGTCTGTCCTTCCAACTAGAGAATTTTAGGGTCCCAAAGTAAGCAATAACACACTAACTTTCAAAATGAGAAAAAAGTATTTTCAGGTACAAGCCAGTTTACATAATCACCATAGCTAACCTCGACTCTCGAGCACCCAAAACCTACTGGAACCGGGAATACCTCGTCATACTAAGTCCACATTGCATTCCTATGCAAGCCACAGCCCCCATTAACCCCAGTTTCTTACTTTGGACAATCTCAGCTTTCTCTCCTGCCCCCAAGAACCTCCGCTGCGAAGTTCCAGCTGTCAAGCAGGCAGCTCCGTTGCTAAGCGTCCACGCAGAAAGCGCCATTTTCACCCTTTGCAGCTCCAGGCAGAGTAGCGCGACACCTCCCCCCTCGCAGAATGAGGCGGGCGAGAGTGAGAGTGGTGACAGTCAGCGGGCGGGAGGGAGGGAGGGAGGGGAGGCGTCAAAGCCGAAAGGTCCTCCAAAGTTCCGCAATTCCTCAGGGATATATCCTTCTCCTGGATGACTTTATCAAGATCCTCGCGACGGCCCGGGCCCACAGGCCCAGCACTGGAAGCCCAATGAAGGTTTACTTTATCGAGGCTGTAATCTCAAAAGAGGAGTGGCTTGCAGGCCCGGCTCGTTCACGCGCTGCTGCGAGAGGGGTTGAAAGACCGCTCGATTTTTCTGTCTGTTGGGGTGAGAGCATGAGGCAGGCGAGCCGCAGCCTCTGCATTGCAAGCCTCAATGTCGTTTGCATGCCACTTTGCTTTCGTGAGATCAATGCCACTTCCAATATCTTTGCTTTCTCGTATGTGCTTCACATTGAGCGAGTACTGCAGTGCTATTGATGACTTAGAGCCGTCTCTGATCGTCCTCAACTGTTGTGCTGAGTTCACTTGCTTCAAGTTCAAGTCTTTTTAGTGGTCCCGCCACCCTTATATAAGACGAGTTTTTTACTGAATTGTCCACGAACACAGGACAGGCAGAGAAACTGATCAGAGGTGCAAGATCGAATACCCGCAGAACTACGTTTCTTTACTATACAAGGTATGTTGCATTTCCAATTCGAGAACACAAGGCTGACTCTGTTTCTTGGCCGTCAAACAGCACAAAAACAAGAAGCCCCATATGTCAAAGTATTGGCATGTCGTCCGCATGAAACTTGGAGCGCGTAAATAGGCCGCCATGTTTTCATGAAACTCGAGCGTACGATGAGGAGCCCCGCATGGAGTGATATGCTCCTTTCACCTTCTCAACTATGAACGAGGCGCCGCTCTGCAGACAATACCCAACCACACCTTTGAGGGAGGCAGAGGTGGGAGAGGTTTCTCTTTAAGAAGAGGAACATTCTGGCCACTCACATGGCAGCCAGCCCACGGAAAACAATGAGGGGAAGCTCGCCAAAGGCAACCAGCAAGTCCCAAGCGATCTTTCGTCGTATAAAATGCTTACTTGAAAGTTGCCCGGTACATTCTGCCAAAACTCGAGATTGGGGATTGCCTGTTTCCAACCACCCGTGCTCGATATCGCATTGAGGTTCCATCTGAGGACAAATGCTTGTATGGTGATTGGGACGAGGATGTCATGATCGTAGCTTTTCCCTTGCTATGTATGATCCAACAGGAACACAGGGGGGGGGCTCACCTCATAGCCAGAAACTCCTAGGACAAGAGTGCGGTAAGCCAGCCCCACAGCAAAGTAAACAATAGCACCACACAGAAAGCTGCATCAAATAACAGAACAAGCAATACACGTTATCTTCTGGCCAGATTTCCAGTCGCCGAGCGTGGTAGATGCAGGTTTAGGGTTTTTAGGGTTTTTAGGGTTTTTTTTTTTTTTCAGACTTTGCCGAAAACCTCCAGATACAGCAGTGCCTGAGGTTTTTTAAGTAAAACTGATCCCATATTGTAACCCTTTGCCAATTGATGGGAAAGAAACAACGATAATGCCATGTATCCAGGCGACCAATCACATGTAGCCCTACCCCTGCTTATCAAGAAAATGTACGGAAGAGTTGCGACATGTGCTACCACTACGGAGGACATGGACGAAGGCAATGGAAGGCCCCTTCCCAGAATGCTTACAGGATAAAGATCAGTCCAACCCAGCCCACTCCATTCCCTCCAGTGGACGTCACAACGGGGCACCCTGAGGGATGCAACATGCTGGCCACCTGCACAATGCTGCTATGACCATTCAGGTGGGGTGTCCCAAAAACGGCAAAAGTACTTTTGTTTATCTGATGGGTGGCTAGTATCAGTGCAAAGGTGATTCAAAAAATAAGAACATGCTAAAAAATGTGGAAGTTACACAGTTTGACAGTCAAGCAGGAAGGTCAAGCTCAGGTTCCATAGTCATACGTATTGGCAACTTCCTTGTGGCTCCTCTTTCGCATTTTTCGGGGGCTGCAGGATTGAAGACAGGAAGGACATTGTTAATAGAAGCAAAGAACTGGAAAGCTCAAGGAGAAAGTTAGTTGATGTTGAGAATAGACATACTCATTTGGCCGAAGACAAAAGGTAAGTGGGACAGCAGCTATCTATACGAATACTGAAGAGTCAAAGGTAAGCTATAAAGGAAAAGACTGGACTATCTCTGTAATAGCCGTCAGAAGTTTGCTTGTGCAGTCCTTACCTCTACAACCCCGTTAGCTGCACAAAGGACCTTCACTGTCAAGGCCCTGCGCCCTCCTCTTCCCCCATAAGCCACGTCTCTTTAGGATGTAGGAACAAGGACCTGCTGCACCCCTCTTGATGTGACTCGCGTGTTGCTACCTGGTGTTGGTTTGACAAACCCCTCCGTTTTCACGCAACCCTTGCTGCTGTAAGTTCACTATCCATTTGTAATCATATCTGCTGAGCTCTGCACCTCAGGACTCCTGACGGGCAGCCATCAGGGTCGCCAGATCCCAAGGTGACCGCAACACCCAAAGCAGGATTGGCTTCATCTATGAGAGAATAGTTCGCCGGCCCGGTCCCAGCCACAGTTGTGCACTTCCTGTATCCTGGAGTCAAACAAACAGCAAACAGTGCAAATTAGCTTTCACTATAAGGTGTAGAAGATGATTTCCGAGTGGCAGACAGGCAAATGGGTCTCAAGCTTCAGGCAGTGGGCGGAACAGTTGAGCACCCATCCTGGTGGACGCCTGAAGTGCACTGCACGCCTCTCCACAGTGCTGTTGGCCTCCACAGGACTGCAGGGCGTCCATTGCGCACCCAACCCACCCAAACCACCTTCTCTCCACTTTGATAAATTGCCATGACGTAGAGGAACATCTCTTCGGCAGCTGCACCTAACAACATAGTCCTGCGACTTTCTAGCCTGGCAAACCTGCCAAATGCGTTCTACCTATCCAAACTCAACCTTCTTTTTCAAGCTGCGTCATGGGTACCTAAGCGGTCTATACAGATACCTCAGATTTCTGTGGATTCATGCTTCAAACGGCAAACGCTTTTGAAAAAATGCTCTGAGGCTTACGTAATGCACAGATTATGGGGGCGTTTACCTGCGGACATAGCTGGCAAGAAGGCGGAACGCTGTTGAACTTCATATGCCCGCAGAGCTGCAACCCCCAGGCGAAAGTGCTTCTATATCATGCACGAATCAGAGCGCATAACATTTAACAGATAGGATTTACCAAAGGATACATGACAAGGCAAGTGATCGAACAAACTAGGCAAATGTGCACAATCGGTTTATCGAGAATACTCCAGAAACAATCTAAATAAACTCCATCAATAAGGATGATTTCAGACCTTTCACCTAACATGGCGAATACTCTAGTGGGCATGAATTAACGGCCAGGAGCATGCCCAAACAGACATGAAGCTACAATATGGCAATGCACGCTGGTGTCGAACTTCAATAATGTGCTCAATCCACGGCTCCCACTATAATTTGACGATGACGTGCCCCTGAGACTACAGAAATGGATAAGATTTTATTCTACATTCTCTTGACAGGAGAGCTTGTGCTTGCCTGAAACCACAACACAGAGGTTTCGTTGGCATTCTCTCCTCTTTCCACTTGAACTTCGTAGAACCTGCTCGCAACCGTGAACACAAAGTTAACCAGCAACCAAGCTAGCATCAAGTACACGCCTGCTGCCAGCCTGACACCATCACTTCTCTCCGCTCTTAGCTTCAGATGCAGACGAAAGAGGAGAGAGCGCATGTGGAGGAGGCCGCAGCCTACCCGTCCTCGCTTTGAGCGCCATGAGGATGCTCCAGCAGGGCTGCTCCCAGATCAAATGCATATCTTCTTGTGGCTCGCTGCGTGCTCCAGCTGCAAGAGCTGGCGGAGGCCATGGCCAAGGTCAGAGGGAGCAGCCATGCTGCTCTCAAGAGGCTCCACCTGTACATATCCCCTCCTCCCTTTCCTCCAAGGTCCTGGGAGCCCCACTTCCCCTTCGGCAAAAAGCGACGCTTCTCGCTTTTCTGCGTCTCTCCTGCTGCTCCGTCTCTTTCCTGCTCTCACGATTCAGAGGGGCTGTCACCCTTTTATGTGAAGTAGCTACTCTTTCCTTCCCTCCTCTATAAGAACAAGGACCTTGGCACGCAACTTGCAAGGGGCATAAGGTCTGAAAGTGCGGGATAATGGAGCCTGACGGGGAGCTTAAGCCCCTCGTGCTCGTTACGAATGACGATGGCATTTCTGCTCCTGGCATCAGAGCTCTTGTGGCCGCACTGGTGGCAATGAATGAATGCCGTGTGTTCGTGGTGGCTCCTGATCAGTGAGTGAACGCCAACTGCCACTGCAAAGAGAGGGCTGGGAAGTGACAGGACAAATGTGAGCAGCGTCTATAGGATTCTTTGAGCTAAGATGCTCGCGAAGAAGTTTTGGTTCTGGATTAGAGTGTAATTGTACAAAGCGATGGTTTTTTGAGTTTGCTACTATCGCCTGTGTGGTGACACAGAGAAAAGTCCGGTGTGGCACATTGCATTACAATTCGCGAGACTCTGGAAGTTGGCACCGTGGATGTTGAAGGTGCAACCGCATGGGAAGTATCAGGTGAGCAAGGAGCAGAAAAATTTCTTGCAAGGTGCTTGGAGAAAAAATTTGCTTGCGGCGGTTGAAACTGATATTAAATTCATTTTACCCAAAATTTCAATCTCTCTTCCTTATCTGATGTTTTTGAACAGAGGAACCTTTTCAAAGAATTGCTTAACCAACGACACCATAAATACTAGGTTAAAGTAAAGCTGTTAACTCAGAATAGGTAGTCTTATGATGGAGAGTGCTTGAGCTTGTCGCTGCGCAGGCACACCTGCTGACTGTGTGTCGTTGTCTCTGTCGGCACACCTTCTTCCCACTGCACCAGCCCTCGTGCGTTTATTTCTCCCCGTTCTGTTCTCTTCTAGTTGCATCAAGTGACCCCTTGTCATTGGGCCGCTCTGCATCTTTCATCGTCATCGGGCAGCTGCTACTAGCAACAGAGCATCTTTGAATTTGTTCCTTTTTTGAGATTTTCTTGTCCCGCCAATTCGTTTGCTCCATCTATTAGTGACACGAATGTGAACTATGTCATGCGACTATTGTTGATCTCGTCATGCCGGTTGTCCTTATACATCTAGTTATGCAATGCAGGTTATTAGTGGGATCAACAAAGGTTCCAACACCGGACACCACATGTGCGTGTTCCACCAAGACTACAAAGCTTGGGCAGCTGTGGTTAGAAAGATTGAACTTGGAAGTGATTGCTGAAATCCTAATATTTCCCAACAGTCAAGTTGGGAATAAGACGTGTCAATCATGAAATCACATGTACATATCTCGTTGACCTTTTGTGGAGCTCCTCCTTTGCTTAAGTATAGGTTCTTGTACACCTTTAAGAGAGGTACGTCGTTGAAGAACAATTGTCAAAATGCCATTATATTAACAGATTAATCTAGCAAAGAAATACATTGGGTGTGTTTGTTTCGTTAAGACAATGACTTCACTTTTGCTGCTCATCTTGGATTCTGAGCCTGGGGGCTCAATAAGTTTCTCAGCTGTTTTCTGGAAATCTGGAAACAGAATATACTCAGGGACTGTCGGAGGTGCGAGAGAGGCATTTTTGAATGGCATCCCAGCCATTGCAATATCTCTTGACTGGTGAGGACTGCTTATCAGCACCATTTTATGTCGATGTTTTGGGCTGTCCAATCTTTTGCGAATGGATGATGCACTCATGTTACCTTGCATGATATGGATGCGACGGACCTTTTTGCCTCTCGATCAGAAACTGAATAGCATTCCAGTGATGGTGTGCAATCTGTCATGCTTCTTGACGTTTTGTAAATCTGCAACTTTGTCCCTTTGCGTTTGGCAGAGTTCATGATTGCTGATACGTTGAGTAATATGGTGATTTGCAGGAAGCGAGGTTACAGTAATGACTCGCACTTTGCAGCCGCTGCGGACGCCTGTATGCCTTTGATCCAAGCCATTCTAAAGGATGTTGGTGACGATAAATCTGCTATGAAATGTTTTTTGAATGTCGATGTGCCAAGCGACCCTACCGCATGCAAGGTACGGCATTTGGCTCCATCAGAAAAGCAGAAGGCTTTCTTACGCCAGATCGGAGTACAGGTCTCTTTTATTCCCGGTCCGGTCAGGGGTAACCACAATTGGCCAATGACTTTGAGGGCAACTCACTGTTGTTGCTTTTGTGCAGGGCTTCAAAGTGACCCGCCAGGGTTCAGCCCGGATCACTCCTAACTGGGTCAAAGTTGTCCGCCGAAGAACAGGAGCCCAAATGGCTGGAGGGATGCCAATGCCGGGAATGGCTATGGGGGCGCAATTAGCGCAATTGAGCCTGGCTGCGTCAGCTGCTGTATGGTCTCCTGTCTTCTCGTACTATACCTTTGAGTGGTTCACAGGCATTTCAGATGTTAAGGATGCTTTTTTGAAACAGATAACGCAGCTCAACCTGGCATGCGGTTCAAGTATCAGTGTCTTTAGCAGAGGTTTTGGATCCACCATTGTATTGTCTATTCTGCACGGAGAAGCGAAAGTGAAGGTTTCCTTTCTACTGCGGTTAAACTTTGCTGGATTTGAGATGAACATCTGTGACCAATCGGCATGCCAATTGCACTTGGAAGATGTACATTGTTAGATGAGGCGTGGTACTTTGTTACAGCTTGTAGCAGGAAAATGCTTTTGCTTGCAGTTGGTGGTTGGGATTCCTCAGAAGCTTGCATAACTCTATGCTTTAAATGGGTTTTGGATTACAGGGAGTAGCCCGCAGGACCCGGGTCCCAGGGAAAGATGAGCAGACTGTTGAAAGTTCATCGCCTTCAGGATCTGCAGGAACTGCAGGACCGCCAGGAAAGGAGCACTATCGGAATGAGGTAAAGTTCTGTCTGCTAGACGCTGTCAAATGAGATTGATCAGAAGGGCTGAAATTCCTCGGTTTGTGATCCTTTCCATTTGTTAATGCTGATGGTATTTGTGAATACAGATGGGCGATTATGACCACGGCGAGTCGGGACATGATGTGGACTCTGTAGCATTGGCAGAGGGTTGGGTAAGACCTCAATGTAGCCGCCGTGGGGATATCTTTGAGGGGTTGCATTTTGTATTTGGTAGGATTCTGTCAACCGCGCTGCAGGCTTTTTCAGTTGAGAAGTTATTCTTTGATGGCCTGGTAGCGAGTGTCTGTATGGTGTCTGATGAGGTTTGACTAGAGGCATGTGCAGATCTCTGTGACACCTCTTGTTCTCGCTACTCAAGCACCGCTGGAGGCAGTCTCGGACATGAGAGATTGGTTCAGCTCAAGGCTTCCTGCGTCATGAGCGATGACCGTCCTTCTACTGTTGGTTCATTCATTGGTCGGTGTTAGTCGTGTCGTTTTTTACGAGAAGAGGCGCGAAGAGCACGAGGAGTCCCTACTTATTTTTCGGGTTGCTATCATTTTTGTGACGTGTACATGTTTTTTTGTAGCAGAAACTGCAACTAGCAGAAGTGGTAGGGATGAGGTAGCTCTAACTTTCATCTCCCATTTTCAGAGCAAGGGTGGCACTTGTACTGGCGGTACATCAAGTTCACAGTATAATGTCCTTCTGGCCCGTCAGGTTTTACCATTTGTTCAGCATTGCAAGCCGATCTCTGTCTACCTCGTGGCTGTGGCTTGGATGGTAGTGCCCCACTTTGAGTGCTCTGTGTTGAACCACATCAAGACCTACCCCATGTAGTTGTGTTCTCTCGCAGGATGGGTGAAAAGGGCAATGTGCAAAAGGGAAGCTGCGTTG
Source organism: Zygnema circumcarinatum (assembly GCA_037447605.1). Taxonomy (NCBI): domain Eukaryota; kingdom Viridiplantae; phylum Streptophyta; class Zygnematophyceae; order Zygnematales; family Zygnemataceae; genus Zygnema; species Zygnema circumcarinatum. Next base: position 1,879,246 of record CM074805.1, read on the forward strand.
TTTGCTGTCAGCCCGCAAAGGGAACGTTCAGAATTGCCTCCATGGCTGCCATGCCATGCCCCGACCTAAATTAAGGTTACTACCTTTTTTGTAAAAAAACCAACCAACCAACCAACCAACCAACCAGCACACCAGCACACCAGCACACCAACCAAACAGCCAACCAACCAACCAACCAACTCACCAACCAGCTAGCCAACCAACCCATCAGCCAATCAAACAACTAACCAACCACAGCACCAACCAGCGTACCAACCAATCAGCCTACCAACCAACCAACCAGTCAACTACAAGCCAACCAAACTACCTACCAATCAACCGACCAACCAGCCAATCAATCAACCAACCAGCCAACTAACTATCAAACCAACCAACCAACCAACCAACCTACATTGAGAAAGCGACTGAGCACAACCGCCCCACGTTCTTCGTACAGTGAAACTACCTGACCGTTCAGTCCAGTTACGGTCACCGTTGCTGCGGACTGAACGGGCCACAGAACAATGACGGGTCGCATGGAGCGGCTGCACGCCAGCCGAAGGAAATTTGCACGCGTTTTGGCGCCCTTAGCAGCTCTTCTCGAGCGTTGTTGCCTGCCTCTCCTCACCTCTCCTCTCCTCTTCATACGGTAGTGGGGCCTTGATCCCTTCTCCTCCCTCTGGTCTGCTTCGCCTGGGGACGGGTAATGCAGTTAGGAGGGACTCTACTCCATGGTGACTATGGCTGGAGGGCCGCCAGCTGGCACGGGCAGGTCTTATGCGGCCCTTTTCTCGCAGTTGCAGCTATTACAGCTCAGGGCGCAAATACAAGTTTTGGACTCGCTCAGGTATGCTCACAATTCGCACCTTTTTGCGCCTTTGAAGAAGAACATTGATCTATTTTGGAGGATATTGGAAGTCTAGAATTGCTGCGTTTACCGGCAGTAATCCTTACAGGGAGATGACATCATGAGCGAATGCACCTATTGGGATGTCACAGGAAAGGGGAGGTTCCTCGCAAATCGTTCTTGGCCTTCGCTTTGGAATCCATTGTGACGAAAGGTGCGAGTGCACCTATTTTTTTTAAGAAGTCTGTCATCCGTGATGACGTGCATTTTTTTTCTCCTTTTTAATGAATACTGAGCACAATCAATGAGTCAGTATACGCAGCTCTATCTTGAACCGGTCTTGCTGCAATTCCCTGGCTTTTTTGAATTTTTTTCCATAACGTAGTGCATTCAGAACAGAATCATGGTTATATTAAATTGTCCTGCCACTGCATGTGGACGGATATTTTACGAGGGCCTTAAGATACACCAAAATAGCCATGGGAATCTTTTTGTTTAATCCAAATTTCTTTCTTCCCCAGAAGGTAAGTCGTCCTCCCTAGCTTCCAGCACATCGGAACATGAAGTGAGAGTGGCGAACTGTAGAGCAAGCAAGGGGGAGAGGAGACTAGGGGATGAGCCAGGTAGTGACAGGTCTACGGCCAGCTCGGCAGTGGCTTCTTAATTTCTTCAATTCTTTTAGTAATAGAATTTTATTTGTGCTTGCAGATGATAATCATATCGCTGAAGCGGTGCATTCGCCATTTCCAAGACCCGGAGATTCAGGGCTCGAGAACCCATCAAGCATACTGACAGCTGGCACGAAGCAGCCAGTCGCATCCCCTTTAACGACGCCAAACAATCGCATTGTTGGTCCCAGAGGAGGAGTGAGAAAGGAAAATTCAGGGGGCAGTCATGTGTTATCAGACAGCTTGAACTCGAAGTCTTCGTTGAAAGTTGCAGTAGGGCAAGCTGCACCATCGATAAAGCCTCAGCCTCTTCATGTTGAAGCTCGTCAAGATGGAAAAACTATCAACGAAGATCGTTTGCGAGAGATGCCTCCTGCAGAAGCTGCAATTGAACGTTGGGTACAGATGTATCAAACTCAGCAGAGCAAGCTTGTCGAGGAATTAGCCAAGAAGGACAAACTATCTGAGGCAGCAATTGCCCGCCAGTACAACCAGTTGAAGGTGCGGAACTATTGCAAGGCCAGCCGCTAGCAGGGTTGGCTGGATTCTGGTTTCAAGAGTTCATTGGGAGATTGGAAAAGTCCTGTGCTTGGCGGATGATTGCTGAAGGGCATCAAGTCTCTTAAGGCAGCTAGACGGCCCTCAAGAGTTTATGCCACTGTTGGTTGACCTGAGTCAATTAGGGTTGTGTTACTGGTAACTTCTTTACATGGCCTGACGCGAGTACCAATCATTCTCTTAGTCCACCTTGGTTTTTATTGACAGGCTGAAGTAACTTCATCGATGGAAGCATCCGAAAGGACACGGAGTATTGTTCGACTCAAGAGCCTGCAGCTGCTTAACTTTCAGCGCCGCCTCAGGAAGTACGATTCTCACACAGCACTACATGTCTCATGGAATATGATATCAATTGCTCCATCATCATACCTGATTTCATTTGTTCCTCGTTTGACGGTGCCATTCGACGGAACAAGGCCTTTCAAATAGTTTTCCTCGTTTCCATCTCAGACAGGGTTGACTGCTATTTTCTGATTCATGCAGGGATGTTCTGGAGGACGTTTTTAAACCTTGGAGCCTAAAGATTACTTCAGCACTTGGAACTCGAAAGCAGAGCAGCCAGCGCCGCATCAAGCTCCTTGAAAGACAACAAGCGAAATATGCGGAGGAGAGGCAACGGCGTTTACGTGATAAGTGCAAAGATTTTTTTAAAGATTTGGATTTTCACAGGTGAGAAATTTACTACTTTCGCTTAGTTTGTGAGAATGAGTGCGAGCCATCCACGTGGCCTAGATTTCCTAACGAATTTTGTCAACTCGACCAGATGCTTGCACAAAAGGGATGACTGTTCTGGCATACACTGCAATGAGTACTTTGCGAGCTCTCTTTTTAGCTTTCTTGTATATCATTTCTCAGTTTTAGTTTTGGTAACTTTGTTTTACCTTGTTTCTCTCCTAAAGCCATTGTTGTCCGTTAATGCAGAGCTCCTCAGTTTTTCCCCTGTCCTCTCGTCCGTCGGATGATGATCTAATATAATTGTGCGATAAGATGCTGCAGAATACAATGGGAAGAGAGCAATAAGGTGAAGAGGGAGCGAACAAGGGGGCTGAACCGCTATGTGAGGGAGTTCCATAAGCGTAAGGACCGACTCAACCGAGAGAGGTTGGATCGCTTGCAGCGGGAAAAGATCAACTTGTTGAAGGCTAATGACGTGGAGGGGTATCTGCGGATGGTTCAGGTAATAGCTCAGCCGATGCTTTTTGCTTCACGATTGTTCTAACCAGAATCTACTGTTGTGGAGATATGAAGAAGGTTTTGCTATTTCCATAGCATGCTTGTCTCCTCCCGGAATACTTGCTATTGACTTGCAATTGCCGAGATGCACCTTTAAATAAGACGGTGTTATGTGGAGTGATAATGGGAGTTCCAATTTAAGCATCTCGCGGTTTGTCTACCACTCCTTTTCCAAGCATGTTTTCTTGTTGATTCCACTACGTAGGGTGAATGTGGATTGGGAAAGCAGGATGCCAAGTCGGACCGAGTGGAGCAGCTCCTTCGGGAAACAGAAGAGTATCTGCACAAACTTGGTGTGAAGTTGCAGGATCAGAAAGGCAACAACCAGATGCAAATGGAGGCTTCACAGAGTATCAGCAGCATCACAACTTCTGGGGACCGGACTACTTCTCAGAAGCCAGTAAAGACCTCACTTGTTTGTGATTCGGTTGTCAAGTTCGCTGTTATGGTTATCTTTTTTCTAGTGGTTATGATGAATGCCTGTCTCTCGATGAATTTTCCCAGTAGCTTCACCTACTAATGGTTGTCTTCTTCCTTTTGCAGACTTATCTTGAGAGCAATGAGCAATATTATGTACTAGCTCACAGGTCTGCTTCAGCATCCTTCCCACGATGTCCTGTACTTGTGAGTGTCAAGGATGGGTATTGTAACTGGTATTGATGTCTTGGGGCATTTGAAGTGTATGATTCTGCATCATATTATTGCCTGACCAATGGAATGGCTTTATGCGGCGCTGTTGGAAACAGTGTTCGTGAAGATATTGTTGAGCAGCCAACCCTGTTAAAGGGCGGACTTCTGCGTGAGTAAGTAACGACAACATACAAGAGTCTTTTGCTAAGTCTTTTGTTATAGTCTGAAGCTGGAAGGACTACTCCTACACCCAGGTCATATGCTGGCTATATTGTTGTGTTTTCAGCATTTGATACATAAAGAGAAATATGTCTTGGAAACTGTGCAGTTCGACAGGTGGGTGGGAATTTCTTATTGGTTGGCTGCATGTTGTCAGTCCGAAGCTCACTTTGTTCTGTTCATTTGAAACTGCCCTTTAGCTACTCCCGTTCCATCTCTCTGAAACGTTTACGACTCCTTGCCCGGCCAGATATCAGAGAGTCGGCCTGCGATGGTTACTTTCTCTTCACAACAATAATCTGAACGGGATTCTGGCAGACGAAATGGGGTAAGTTGGAATGCATCATGCTGAATCGTATATGTATGCATGCTCCTCTCTTGCGTCTGTGACTAGAGGGTCCAATGAGGACACAACACTGATTGTTCTTGTGCTTATGTTTGTGCAGATTGGGGAAGACGGTGCAGGTGAGCTCAGTTATCTCAGTTGCGACGGAAATAACAAGTCGAGCTTTACAGATTTATGACTTTGTTCCTTCCTAGTCTAGGAGAACATGTTTCATCCTCTTTATTTGAGTGCTGACGAGGCATTGCCTGTCGCATTGAAGGTTATTGCTCTGTTATGCCACTTGGTGGAGAAGAAGAATATTAGTGGTCCTTTCCTTGTGGTAGTTCCCTCTTCCGTTCTCCCCAACTGGTTATCGGAGCTCACCCGCTGGGCACCTGATCTGAAAAAGATCGCATATACGGGCACACCTGATGAGAGGCGTCGCATTTTTCGGTCAGTTTTCCAATGACAAGGTTGTGAAAGTAGCGGGCTAGATGTTAGTTTTCTTAGCAAGCTTAATGGGTTTGCTTTATCAGTTCTTTAAAGGACGCGACGGTGAAGGGATTTTTCAAAGTTAACTCTTTTGACTAGGTCGACGGGTTTCCACAGGAGCTAAAGTGTATATGTCTGTTGCACGTCACAATCATTCTGTAGAAGTCAACCGAGTTTTCTGAGTTTGATAGAGAACCATCTACCAAATTCCGAATGCAAGAGCTGGCTGATCCGAGCATTTAATTAGAGCTGATATTATCCTAAAAACTAGTCGGGTCTTTATTCTTCTCTTTAGCCCCATCATTGGCCCGCTCGGGTTTTTCTCACTTTAGCTGATTGTGGTGGAGCCAATGGCAGGCAGCTGGTGGCAGTCAAGGGGTTCAACGTTCTCCTCACCACCTATGACTTTCTAATGAATAAGCACGACCGGCCCCGACTGAGTAAGATATCGTGGCAGTATATCATTATCGATGAGGGGCATCGGATCAAGAATGCGTCTTGCAAGCTTAACTCCGATCTAAAACATTTCCATAGTGCCCACCGCCTCCTTCTCACCGGCACTCCAATACAGGTGCTTACAGTCTGGGCCAGTCTTGACCATCTGAAGTCTATTTGGGTCACGGAATCGATCGTTGTCTGTGGTTCTCGTCGTCGAGATGTTGTGATTTACAGAGAATGTGCTGGACAAAGGTGGTCTAAACCCCCTTTCTGTTACAGCTACAGTTTACTTTAAAGTGCTGTTGTGATGTGAGAGCCTGAGCCGTGCTTTGAGCTTGAGGTTGGATGAGGTGTTGCCCAAAAGCGCTTTCAGTCTCGTTTGGAGGTAGTCCATGTTTTTATCCAAATGTTGTCCAGCACTCGGGTACCCTTAATATTCGGGGTTGGCTGAACTTTCTGCTCATTTGGACTTCAGTATTGCGCCAATTGTGCTCGATCTTCTCGTCAAGACAACACTTGACATTTTTTTTTTTTTTTTTTTTTTTTTTT